>OX596380.1:110523898-110651398 GCA_951394425.1 Tipula unca
ATAGCTCTCCTGTGCACAGCATACGAGTTACTGTCATACATTGTATTGGATATAATCACTCCTCTAGCGAGGGCTTGGTTGGTGACTATCAAGGAGGATTTCGTCCGAATCGATCAGTCACTGATCAGGTCTTTTCGCTGCGAGTGATTCTATCTAAATATTATGAGAAATCCATCTCCATACATCAGGTGTTCCTGGATTTCCGGCAGGCCTAAGACTCGATCAATCGAGAGAGTTTGTCGTCTTCTCTGGAATAGCTAGGAATGCCAACAAAATTGGTACGACTGTGTAGGATGACAGTGACGCAGTCTCAATGCTGTGTTAAAGTTGAGAACAGGCTATCGATCAATTTTAGGTAACTCGGGTGTTCGGCAGGGAGATGCTCTGTCCCCGATACTCTTTAATCTCATGTTGGAGTACATCTTTCGTAAAACTGAAACTCCTCAGCGCAACATCTTATATCGCCAGTCCAATTAGGTGCTTGCATATGCAGATGAAATATGCGTGATTGGACCGAATAGCAACGGAGTCAAAAAAATACTTGATCCGCTTGTTGGTCATCTTCAGTTGTACTTCAGATCAATGAGTCCAAAACGAAGTACTTGATCTCTGGTCTTAGGGACAATGGCACACAAGATTTTAGTAGGTTCAAATATTTGGGTTCTCTTATCACTCACGATAACAATGTGGGTGATGATATATTAAAGTGCGGCTGGCAGCTAGCAGTCGTTCTTTGGTATCCTCTAAGGCCACTGCTAAAATCTAAACCTTATCAAATGCCGTGAAGCTGACGCTTTACAAATCGTTGATCAGGCCCGTTGTTATGTTTGGATGTGAAAGTTGGGCGTTGACGGGTGAGTACGAGAGATGGCTCCTTACATTTGAGATAAGAAATATGCGTGTGATTTACGGCGAAATAGATGGTACATACCGAGCTTCGAGATCAGAGATCTGATGAAGATCCTCGATATTGTACATGAAGTAAGATCTCAGCGAGTACGCTCGGTCACGTTCTGCGTACTGATCCGGAACGAATTGTGCAGCGTTCTCTGAAAGGAGAGCCACCATATGGTAGGCGCAGAGGTCGTTGCAGGCGACGATGGCTCCACGGCATAGAGAATGACTTGGCTTCTTCTGGTTGTCTAGGACAGTATGAAGACCAAGCCCAGGATCGAAACCGCAAGAGCCGGATTGTTGACGCAGTAAGAGGCCAGTAATGGCCTTTAAACACTTTTTTTATTTTATTATTTCTTTTAAGTTGCTTATGAATTGGTGCTTATGGTAATTACGTTTGACATTTGACTCTTATATAATTTGGTTGTTACAGTGATACTCAACTGTTTCAGATTACTCATTTCGCAGTTGGTGATATCGTAGAGGAGGTTATGCAACTCCTGGTGATTAAAAATAGTTCATTGTGATTTGGAAAAAGTTCATTGTAGTCCAGATGACTCTTTTGTTTTGAATAACTATGCAATTAAAAAGGAAACATCTCTTAAAACAACACACATAAACATTTGGAGGGACATTTTAAATCCAGTACCATAATGAAACAATAAGAATCGGCGAATAAGCTTTTACGAAATGGAAGTAAGGGCATACGAAGTAAAACCGCCTGTGCTAAACGCAGCAAGGCATCAACATTAACCCAGGACACTTACATAACTTGTATCTAAACAATGTTGAACCACTTCAAGAACTCTAGTAGTTAACACCATCTGAAACGTCGAGTGAACACAACTGAACTTGTAAGAGACGCGTAAACTTATTTAATTAACATGTGTGTTGTATATAACTACAAATTGACACATTTTTTCGTAATTTTCTATGCATTTTATGCAACCTTAACTCTATTTTTGATATAAAAAGATAATATATTTTTATAGGAGGTAGTTTATAAGTTTTCCTGGGATTTTTTGAGTTTTTCCTGGGGTTTTTTGAGTTAATTCCTTTTTTCCCTACACACTCACTCCATACATAAGTATATTTCTTACTATGGTAGGCAAAAGCAAGTGTACCAGCTCCGATTTCAGATACCATCTCTTTCCAATGGTCTTCCTGAATGAGTACATAGCTATAGTAGCCTTATTTTCTCTTTCTAAAATGTTAGTTTTCCAGCTAACCTTATACAGGCCAAGATTACGCCCAGAAATCATGCTTTATTAGTATAAGCTAGTTTAGTGCCGATTATGGTAGGAGGAGCCACTATACTGGGATTTTGTATTTCCTAATAAAGAATACCAGCACAGTTGGTAGAGGTTCATTCTCAATCCATATCTCGTAATCATTAAGCCCACAATCTGCATTATCATTTTTGCGTGCTTATATATCTTCCAGAGGCAGCTATCGCTACACCATCAGTGATCCGACCAAGCCGCATCTCAACAGGCTGGAGGGCTCCGTCGATTTTCTCCAAGGACCTTCAAAAAGACCGAGTTCAATATACCCAAACTCTCTAATGTTATGCTCACATCTTCTTAACTTTTGTGAATAGCGGCTTATTTTCCCTCTCTTATTTTCATTCAGTATATTAAATTATTAACACTTATTATCAAAATAATAATTTGTGGTACAATGCATTTGTGGCCAATATGCTAAACATTTTTTAGTGGTGATGATGAAGCTTTCTTCTGGTTAAATATGTAAGTCAACAACCAACGTGAAGTGCAATTCATTAAAGTCTATTGCATCTACACAATGTAACAGTTTGGTGTGCATTTCAACTGGTGGTGTCGCCGATCCTTATAGATTTTGTTACACATAAATGATTAATAATAATTTCTACTAAAATTTGCACTACATTGATCTTATAACAGGATGGTCCTATGTGTACTTGGAATATTGTAGCAGAAACGAACGTTTTATTGAAAACAAAATTCAAAAATTCAATCAACTTCATCACCCCCTTAGAATATTTCCAGTGGGGATAGTCACTTATTTATGCTGAGAAAACAACAATCTAACAATTTAAAACAATATAACTTGTTTTATTGCCCAAATTAGAGCTGTTTTGAGTGAAAGATTGGCTCAAAATAAAACATTATGGCAAACGAATAGCAATGGTGCACATTCATCGAGATGGTTGAACAATTGTTTTTATATTCAATCAGTTTTATCTAGAAGAAAGCTAAAATAGTAAACTATAAGCAGACATTTAACTTCAAATCATTTTTTATAATTTACTCAGCAATTTTTTTTATTCAATACAGGAAATCTGCAAGACACATTTTTTAAATAACTTTTCATATAAGCAATATTTTTGGTTTGTGTAAAAATAACAAAATGCTATAAAAAAATGTTGAATTATTATAGCATAAACTAAACTTATGACAATAATTTTTTTTCTCAGGAAATTAATGATAAAGCATTTCCTTATATGGTGCAATTTTACTTGTACAAATTGATAATTTTGTTTATTCAAAAACCAGAAGTTTATCGAAATAGTCGACAATCCCAAGTAAAACCAGACTATACTCAAAATTGAACTATCGATTTTCTTTCATATTTCAAGAAAATAATCAATAGCTAATACCTTCCTTGTGATATTATAATATTATGGTCGAAATAGAAATTTCAAAATTAATTCATTTCGAGTTTTGTGTAATAAAGGCAATAGTTATCTCTTCCCCATGACCAAATTATTTTGCTTAGTATGTATAATAGCTGATTTACTTCAATCTTTAACTTTTTTTCAATTCTATGCTTAAAATTGTAATATGTAAATAAAAGAAGATAGCTATAGATTTATAAGTTAATGAAAAAAATTAAGAGGAGTAGAAAAGGCAAGTATGTTATAATGTTACACAAGTGTGGCAAGTTACGTGTTATAAAAAAAATTCTTAACTTGGTCGCAAATTTTACAAAAATAATCAAAATAATGAAAATAAGGCGATCCTGGACTGGGTGGTTGTAACATCATCATATTCGATCGACGTTTTTCAAGAACAAAATTCCAGTTTTTATTCGATTCAGCTCATATTTTGTAATTTTGAAGTGAAACTTCTTTAGCGTAGGTCTAGTGAGTCTGGAAAAAATAAAACGCTAATGAAAATTAAACACTTTAGTGGTGGGAAAATGTTTGCTGCTTGTATAATTAATTTTAATACAGGAAATACAGAAAACATATAAAAATACTCGTAAAATGCTAATACTGCGTCTCATATTTGAATCGTACTTCGCCTACCTTTTGCTACTATCGATTTTTACATTGTCGTTGTAGTTTCTAAAACTGAGTTTTTCACAAAAGTTTTCTTGGCAATAAAATTATATTGAATATGCTGAATATATCCAAGAACATAATATTCCACTGAATGCAGCGCTAATCAATCGGCGCAGCTCTATAAGATTTCTGTAAATATTTTTTTAAATACTACTGCCACTGGCAGTAGTATTATTATTCTTGACACTCTCTATAAAAGAAACTAACAAGAAGTATGCTATTTTTATAAACTAAAATTACTTCAATTCTTTAAATCTTAACCTATGTTACTACCTAGTAGTCTTTAAATAATAACAGAACAATGGTAGTAAATGAAGTCACATTCCTCTCGTATCTGTTTGCTCTTTACCGATTCATTAATCTCAAATTGCTCTCACGTTGCGTTGGCTTATCCAATGTCACTACAATTGAAAAATTATACATAGTTGAAGCTACGATTTAAATGACTTGCGAATCAATTCAGGAGAACTAACTATGTATCCCTTAATGTTCTACAGAGCACGGGATATATGTATATCACCGAAGCAAAGTATTAAAAACATATTTCCATTCCTTCATTAAAAGTTATACTTCCATATTCGTCTGAGATAGTACCAATACTTAATTTAGATTTAGAAAAAATGGGAAGGATTTTAATGTAATGTTTTCAAAGACAAATTTGATTTGAGTATGACAAGCATAATCCATTTAGATTCTGTAGAAACGTACATATTTGTGTCATATTTTTGCTATCATAACCCTTTAGTTACGGTTATATAAAAAAATATCAATAAATAAATCAATAAAAAATAACAATAATATGACAACTATCACTTTTACTTTAGAACCCAACTCCTATCATTATACTTCAGAAAGTATATAATATGTACATAATTGTGTAACTAACCTGTAGTAAATTCTTAAATAAAATTGGAATTTTACTCTTCAAGTACAGAAACATTTTATGGTGGAGAAAACTATTGAATAATTTCTAAATTATGAGTCAGTACTCAGTAGTATCGCAGCTATGTTGTTTTGTACATTTAAGTTTTTTCTTAGTATAAAACTTATGTAGTTATAATAATTAGTATAAGACCACCAAGAAATAAAAATGACATGTCAAATATACTATGTTTAAAAAAAATTATGCAACAGACAATTTATTTTCGGAAATAAAAATAAATCTATGTTTGTACATCTAAATAAAGAGATGGTCTACATACCTAATACAATAAATTAAAGGAAATTTCTAAAAATTTTATTTATTTATTTTATTTTTATTTCTTGGTGGTCTTATACTAATTATTATAACTACATAAGTTTTATACTAAGAAAAAACTTAAATGTACAAAACAACATAGCTGCGATACTACTGAGTACTGACTCATAAAAGATATTAGATTAAGTAAAGTAGTTTAAAAGTTAGTATGTAAGTAAAATATGAACCTAAATAACATCTCAAGCAACTTCTATTATCAACCTGTACCTCAATAAATATTAAAAATGCACCTCCATTAATCTTTTTGTGTTTTAATTTAATTACCACTACATATATACAGGGTGTCCAGGTTTGGTATGCTAGGCAGAGGAGGAAACATTTTTCATATTCTCTGAGATACAGGGTGTTGAAAAAAATTGGTTCATAAAAAAACTCAAACAAGTATTAAATTATAACTTCCAAAATATTTAACGGAGAGCAACCAACATTTATGAAAACGGAGAGCATCCAATTCATGAAAAAATGGCAGTTTTCCTGAAGATTAGCTCGGTTTTAACAAGATATTCATCATTTATAATTTATTTGTTTACACTTATTTGTCTGACAATTGATTAAGCTTTAGATATGACGATAGTTATATCGAATGTCAATAGTTATATAGAATTTATGTTAGAGGTATAATGTTTTAAAGTCAAACATGAAAAATAATTTAAAAAAAAAAAATTCAAGAGAAAAATGTTTTGAACTTAAAACATTATTAGAGGATATGAAAAATTAACCTCCCCTCCAATTCGAGTTTTTTCTCAAAATGAACCATGGATCGAAATAACATCTCACACCCGAACACCCTGTTTTATCATTTTCTAGCAATACTCTAATTGTACATTAATAATCATGTCTATTCTGTAACTCGGTTGAAATATTTCTAATTTGGTAATCTGTATCTAATGAAAGTTATAAAATATGAGAATACCACTGATTACTGTTAAATAGAAAAAAGACATTTGGTAATTTTTATATAAAAAAACATGAATTTCCAAATGGAAATTTTGGAATTTTTGGTTCCTCTTGTTGTTTTATAACAATAAAATATTTATTGTTGTATCATAGAAAATTACATATAAGAGTAGTAAGTTTTATATATTAAAATGCCAATCGACTTTATAAACAGCTCACTATAAAATAAATGTGTGGCTATTTTAACGAAATGCGACCATATCTATTGTATAACGATCCTTATTAAAAAAAAATTATATCCAAGTACCTCTGCTTTGTATGTATTTTACAAAGCAAAAACAAAACAATAACATTATTAAAGTCGTCATTAAATACCACCATAATGGTCCAGTTTAAATAAATCTACTTTTCTTTAGAATTGAGAAATAACCTTCACTTTATTGCGTTAAAAAATATTGAATTGCTTGATTCATTCATAATTTGCCATGTAATTTTTTTTTACTAAAAATACATATTGAAATAGTAGGGCTACTTGACTTCTTTTAAAAAAAAGGGATAGTTATACAAAGTTATGGTCTCTTTTCGTTAAAGTAGCCAGTAGCCACACAATTATTATACAGTGAGTGATTTTCGAATTATATACTATTTTAATGTATAAAAGATATTACTCTTATGTAATTCTCTATGGTAGTATATTATGTTAAAACATAATCTACCTGTATTTTAATAAAGTTTTCGTTTTCTAAATGTAATATGTATGTACAATATATTATTGGCAAGGTGACCATTCTTCGACAGCAAATCCAACAATTATTGTTGTTTCATAATTTATTTGTTGTTTTAATGTTTTCGACATAACAAACTTTTGGTAATAAAATGGCTGTATTGCTACAATACTAAGATTATAATTTATATTTTTCAAATTTTACGCCTTTACACACATTCCAATTTTTTTTTAAAATTTTACTTAATAAATACACTTGTGGGAGGGTCAAGCTTATAATAAAAGACGTGTTAAATCCGTGTTCACGGGATCGGATTCAAACCCTAGGAATTTAGATCCGATCTCTCTCCCAATCAAATCAACTAAAATGACAAAACAAAACACCCTTTTTCTCTCTTGAGTTGAAATATTTTTAACTTTTAACAAAAAACTCGCAGACGACCAACTTAATCACACAAAAATTCTCTTAATCGCACAAAAATTCTCTCAGAGAGAGATCGGATTTGATTTCCTAGAAATTGAATCCGGGGTCTCGTGTACAAGCCTTAAGGAAGCTTACGGACATTATAAATACTTCTATATAAAATGTATGGACAGGTTTTTTTTTAGTATTCCAGTTTTATTTTTGGGTGAAGTTCTGGAATAAAATATATAAAGACGATACAAAATATCATAAACAAGAAGATAAAATAAAATCTTACTTAAATTTTAAACAATGTTCTTACAATATTTCGAAATTATTCTAAAATTGTTTTCAAGTGAAGAGAAATCACTTATTTTATCACGGACATTTTTTATTTTACTAAGTGAAGGACAATTTTACTATTCTACTAAGTTAAGGGGTTTCGTTATAAACGATTAGAAAATAACTTAGTTCCATTGGCCATATTCCAAGACTTTATCCATTTGAGAATCCGATTTTCTTCCAACAAGACGAATTTCCTCATAATCGGTAAAGTAATTGCCGAGTTCCTTCCAGTTGTCCGTATTCCATGACCCAGACTCATTTTTTAATCCCTTTTCTATCCGGCATCCGAACTTCATCTTAACCGGTCAAGAACAGGATTTCTTTATAATCTGTTAAGAAATAGTTTAGTAACATTTTAGTTTGCCATATTACAAAGGTTTATAATTTTCAAAACTCGTTTATAATTCCAATTTCATTCAACCTGTTGTTTAATTTCATCATAATCGCCCGAGTTCCATTGCTGACGACTCCAAAGCTTTATCTAGAAATCATTTTATATGTTGTTCCATTTGTTCAATCCAATTTTGAAGGAATTCATGGACACTGACACAGAGATGAAGGTCGACTTTTATAACGAAATGCTTCATCCATATTAGAACGAAAATAAATCGTTCGAGAAATTCACAACCTGCGTCAGAGCCAAGAACAGTCTATGAAACAACCAACAACTATGTCACAACCTGCATCAGATCCAAGAACAGTTAGTTTATCAAATCTTTCCACCACACAAGCCAACAACAATGTGGGAAGTTATTGCAATACAACCAAAAACAACGATGGCTGTGAATTGTTAATACAATCTAGCGATCAAGCGCCGAAATAGAAGACACAAGATATTAAACTACGTTTATGGTATAGATTAATAGCCGAACAACTAATAGAAGCTGAGGATAGCCATACGATCAACTCCAACTTAAGCGGTACCAACTTGATTCCAGGGCGATACAAATCGAGCAGCTTCATGAAGAAATATAAGTGAATGCCACTCCCGAGGAAGAAGCCTATGCGCCCGATTTCAGTCAAGACCACTATGCTGTCTTGATAAACAACTACGAGATACTGCGACCCAAAATCACCAAGGTACTCACAACCAGAATGAGATCTGTACGACAGCTACAATAAATAAAACAGGCTACTGGATTCAGCCAAAATAAATAGATATTCACAGTCACCAAACCGAAAACGGTCGACTTAATATGTGATCAAGTCACGACGATGACATTGCTGCATTCAGGAATCCTAATGCTAGATCCCAGATGTACCTTAAAACATGAGGAGTTCTATCTAACGCCCATTGAAGAAAATATACAAAGATTACCTCGTCATTTATGACACCAGTGAGGCTTTCCAACGAAGGATCATGAAACATGCACCTAGAGATGACCAGGAGGGCACAAAATGTTATGAACTTCGAAAACGCGATCACTCTGCAGAAGTAAAATGTAGAGGCTTTACCGAAACCTATTTAATCATCCGGCATTTCACATCATCTTCACCACTACATATCAATATATATATATATATATATATATATATATATATATATATATATATATATATATATATATATATATATATATATATATATATATATATGTATATATAGATATATATATATATATATATATATATATATATATATATATATATATATATATATATATCATGGACGAAGCGTCCATATATTGATCGGAATGAGTGCTTCCGTAATAGAATCTATTCAGTGAAAGAAATTATAATAAACATTCCATACATGTAATTATTACAAAATACACGTCACATTTAAAAAATATATTTTCCATGAGATCCATTTACTTACATAAATATAATATGCAGCGATACTAACACAAAAGTGGCCCGATTATGGAACGTTAAAATTCATTTTATATCCCAGTTTCCTATATGAATTTGTATTTTTATTGAAAAAATAAAAGAACATAACATAAAATTTGTGAACTCAGAATATAGTGTATTATGTACACGAATTTGACATGAAAGAATGTGCTACAAAAATTCATTATTTTCCATTTAACTTAGCTCTTCATCTAATTTGAGTATTTTCTCGTTGCTATTTCCAATATGAATTGCGTAAATGGGACAACTCATGTTTTATTCAATGTTTCGATGTAAAGTGTGTAAGTTATTTGGTTTCAGTCAACATTTTGTTTTATTTTGTTTATTGTATTGTTTCATTTAATTTGAATAAAATATATAGAATTATAGACTAGACTGTCCTATTTACGCAAATCGAATGGAGAAATACAGGTTGTATTTCGTCATTGAATTGTGACAGTTCTTACACGCAGTATTATAAAAATTGTTTTATGTTAAATCTAAAATAAAGCAATATTTTCATTACAATTTACTCGCATATTTCCCGGTTTATATAAATGTAGTTTTGATCTGGAACCTAATTTCCATTATTTAAAGTTAAAAAATGAACGAGTGCAAGTGTACAATTGAAGAGGTTTTAGAAAAATCGTTTTCACCAAGAAATTTTGGAAAACAATTAATTATTGATTCTGGAAGACCAACACCAGATATAAAAATTATTATCATTATTAAAAGATGTTCGAGACATTTTTCAAGTGAGTTTTACAATAAATTGTTGTGGTTATCGGGGTGTTGCATTGCAAGACGAATAAATTATATTGCTGACCATGTCTTTTATTTGCAACGGAACAGACTATTTGGAACACATCTGGTTTCAGCGATATGAATAGTTTAACCAAAGCTGGAGTTAGGCATGGAAAAGAAAGTAGTTTTCATTTAACTGCAACGATGGCATTAAAAATATTTGGGTGAGGTAGAATTGAAAATTTATTGGATTCTGCACCTTCATTATCTATACGAAATTTTAATGATATAAGGTAAATGAAAATCGGCAAATATTGAAATGCATAATTGATGTAACTTGTCATCTTGCTTGCCAAGAGTTAGCTTTTCTAAATTTATTAAAAGAATATAACCCCACTTTAAAAAATCATTTAAGTAACTCTACAGTTTTCTCCGGATATTCTAGCGATATCCAAAATTATTTGATTTCCTCAATAAGCTTTGTATTGCCAGAAGAAATTCGTAATGAAATTGGAAATACTGACTACGTTGGCTACGTCTAACATTAAGATGAAACCACCGATATTTCTAGCAAGTCACAACTTTCAATAATATTCCGTTAAATTAAACCTGCTATTGTAGTTGAAGGCTACTAGGGTTTGTAGATGTTTCGCTCGGAAAATCAGCTCAATCATTATTTGATTTTATAATTCCCATGCTTAAAAAGAAAATGTTTTTAATAAGTTAGTGTGCCAAAATTATGATGGTGTCGCGGTAATGTCTGGGAATTCTAATGGTTTACAGACTAAAATTCGAGAACTTATTCCGCATGCTCATTATATCCACTGTTTTGCTCACAAACTAAATTTTGTTCTATGACAATCATATTTTCAAATAATTCCATGTTCTAGTTTATTTAAAAATTTACATTGCTTTGTGAATTTCTTCAATCATTCTACTAAAAGGACAGCTTCCGTAACTGAATTTAGAAAAAAGAGAATACCTACTGCTGCTCCAACGCGTTGGGAATATAATGAACGAGTTGTACAAACATTTCCTGGAGAATATTCTGGAAAATGAGCATACTTGGGATAGTGAGGCTATTTTACAATCTCGCGGCTTACTACATATTTTAAACGATAAACAATTTGTCATTTTACTTTATTTTTAATGAAATTTTTCCACAATTAGATGTTTTGTTCCAAATTTTTCAAAAGAATGCTAGCGACATTCAGTAGTGCATATTCAAAATGTAGTAAAGCAATATCAAAATTCAAAATTTGCATTTCTAACATAATTAAAAATTTCGATCGATTTTGGGAAAATATTGAAGATCGAGAAAATAGTTCTAATTTAAATATAAAACCTAGACGAAGCACATTATCCACAAAAGAAGATTTTAAAACTTTGTTAACGGAAATCGTAGGAAACATCATTGCGGCGTTAAATCAATGATTTGATTCTTTATCATTTTTAAAATTTTTGAATATGTTCCACGTATCTAAATATAATGATTTTCATACAAAATTTCCTGAAGATTTATTACTTAATTTAGAAAATTCTTATCCCAGATTTATAGACATCAGCATATTAAAAACTAAACCAAAAGTAATCTTTAAAGATAAAAGAATAATTCAATTGATTCTGAAATTTTTAATGTTTTTTGAGTTGGATAGTTGTTTTAGTAAGTATTTTAAACTTGTGAAACTTGTTTTAACTTTGCCAGTAACAACCGCGTCCTGCGAAAGATCATATTACCTTGTTTAAAAAGAATAAAAACTCAGCCACGAAATACCTGTGGTCAATCAAGGCTATCCAATCTAGCATTAATATCAATAGAAAAGGAATTATAAAAAATTTGAAATGCCAGAGTAACTTTTATGATAAAATAATCAAACAATTTTCAATAAAAAATGGAAGAATTGAACTTTCATATACTCGTAAGATCTAATTTATTTTATTTTCTGTTGGAATTATTTTTGTAAAATTCAGATTATTTGTATTAAATTGAATTAATAGAACGAGTATTTCAGTTATTTTAATTCTATTAATTTTTATTTTGTTAATTTTCTTTTGTAATGTACTAAATCTTATATGTACTTATATATTATATAATAAATAAATTATAATAATAAATTAAAGTATTTGAATGAAAATAAAGTACATAAAATAAAGTCACATTTTTAAATTTCGTTGATTACCACAAAAATTTGCTTCCGTTCCTAAAAATGTCAAGCTTCGTCCCTGATATATATATATATATATATATATATATATATATATATATATATATATATATATATATATATATATATATATATATATATATATGGATATATACAATACAATAACAACAACATAAATAAGACACCAGTGAACTGCAATTCGGCAATTCAATATTAGTGTAATTCTTTACTAGTAAAATTACCTAAAATGCAATTTACATATTGTATATGTTATTAGTATAATTATTAAGTAAGATTTTGTATATGTACTGGAAAATGAATTAATAAAATCAGAATAATTAGCCACTCAACAACACCAAAGTTAGGCTGTTCTTATTCTAATTGTTAGACGACATCCGAGGTAATCTAATAATCTAATAATTAGTCTACAGTTTAAATCTGCACTAGTCCAAATTTACGATTTGGGCATTAAAGTGAAATTTAACACCATTTCTATTCAACATAACGAATTTCATAATAATCGGTCAGGAAATGGGCTAAGTCTCTTCCAGCTGGCAGTTGGTCATATTTTAAAACTTAATCGGTTATTGGCCTAGTTCCGGTTGAGTTAGCCATATTCCAGAACCTTACCCAAAAATCATTTTAGAATTTCATTTCCATCCAACATTGCGAGTTTCATCATACTCGGTCAGGAACCTAGATCCGATCTAGCTGGCCATATTCCAGATCTTTATTCAAAAAACATTTTAGAAGTATATTTAGGTACACCCAACATGTCGAGCGTCATCATAATCGGTTAAGAAATATCATATGTAGTTCTCATTGAAATACGTAGGTCTGAAATTTACCCATACTGTTTAAAAAAAATTACTGCTGCATCCTGTTTTTAAATACATATGTAGTTTCGCAATGTACGGTTGATGATTTTTCGAATCGTATTGCATTTTTAAATGTGTAGTTTTTAAATATTCTTCTGCGTAAGTCATACTGTTTTATGGTGTGCTTGTATATTCGTTTCAGATAGGCATAAATGTTTTAACATGTTGAAGTAGAACAAAAACAATTTATAAAGAGATGATTTAGCTCACAATAGAATAAGTTTTCAGAAGCATTTTAATATATTTGAGTGATAATCTTTCTCAAATATTTAAAAAGAAGTATATTCAACTAGTATAGGTTGCCACTAGGGATTGGAAAAATCCCGGAAGAGGTCAATTCTCACAATGGCTAATCGTACTGCATCCCGATCTCGAAATTAAATATTTTGTATAGTGTTATACTATTTTATATAGATTTTTCATTAAAACGGGACTCAATTTAGGACTGATTAATCTATAAAAAAAATATTCTGATGTGGCCATCACACAGACGTATACATACAAGGAGATTAATTTTTCGTTGCTCAGCAAATATCTCAGGAATTCCAGGAGACAAATATTGATGCGTACAGATGCGAATTTATTACTGCTGTCAAAATTAGCAATTGAGAAGAATTCAAATTTCTTGAAAACCATCTAGATATAATTTAGGCTAATGTCCTTTTATATTATCTCGTTAAAATATTAATCTTAATTTAAATTTTACATTACAAATGTATATTTAATTTACAACTCTCATAATTGATCTAACATGTCTACTACTAGGTTGCCTATAAAAATCCGTTTCATTTGATATATCTCATGACATAATCCAAATTAAAAATGTTGATCCGTCCTGTAGTTCAGATGATTTTTATTCTCTAATCCATGACTACCAAATTCCACGAATAATTGGGAAACGAAATTCCAATTTAAAACTTTTTCTTTGTGTGCATGCTTATATAATATGTGAAGTTTCCTTGAGTACATTTCTACTAAAACTCTATCAGACCTGCATTTTACCACAAGGATGTTATATAAATAAAAAATGTTATGTTGATTTTAAGTTCTCGTTGACAGGAATCATATACACACAGACCATTTTCAAAAATGGTCATTTTGTATTCTGGAGATAGTGGTATGAGATCTTTGGAGGCATAGTGGTATGTGAAAAAAACAAAATCTGAGAAACAATTTTCTTTCCGATTACAATACTTCATCCTTACTACATATAAGTATGATAAAGTAAAAATATTAGTTTAGAATCAGTTTAAATTTAAAACACACTCCAATTGACTAAGCAAAAACAGTTTGCAATATATTTGAAGGAGTGAAGTTTCTAACAAAAAATAAAACTTAACAAAAAATATATCTGTATTAGTAACACTCAAAATACAATTCTTATTGGAAAAAATGAGTGATTTTTAATGTTGTATGTATATTGGAAATATAAAAATTTGTAGGCATGACGTTTTATAAAATTGAATCAATTATTAAAAGCAAGCAATAATATTAATTAAAAAAAAATTATAGGTAGCAGAAAACCAAATAATTTTTCTAATCGGAATCAAACACAAAAACGCTATAATTTTTTGTTAGAGTCCTTCTTGAATTAAACAAACCAAATACCCAGGCATGTCGGAGA
The DNA here is from genome assembly GCA_951394425.1 of Tipula unca. Classification (NCBI taxonomy): domain Eukaryota; kingdom Metazoa; phylum Arthropoda; class Insecta; order Diptera; family Tipulidae; genus Tipula; species Tipula unca. Next base: position 110,538,989 of record OX596380.1, read on the forward strand.
TTCGGGCAAGATTCCGCTATATAGGTCTAATAGGCCTATCGTTATGGAACATTTCATAGAAGAAGATTTTTCCAAACGGAGGATTTGAAATGAGTTTTCCAGCATTTTTCTACTTATATTTTGATTTATTTCTAAACATTTATTATCATTTACACTAATTAACAAGATACTCTCGGAGATTTGGGCAAGATTCCGCTATATAGGTCTAATAGGCCTATCGCATGTGAACAGTTCATAGAAGAATAATTTTCCAAACGTAGGATTTGAAATGAGTTAAGTTTTTACTTATATTTTGAGTTATTACTTAAGATATTTTGTTCATTTACACTAAATAACAAGGCACTCTCGGAGATTTGAGCAAGATTCCGCTATATAGATATAATAGGCCTACTGTTAGGAAACATTTCATAGAAGAAGATATCTCCAAACGGAGGATTTGAGATGAGTTTTCCAGCATTTTTTTACTTATATTTTGAGTTATTTCTAAAAATTTGTCATCATTTACACTAATTAACAAGGCACTCTTGGAGATTTGGGCAAGATTTCGCTATAAAGGTCTGATAGGCCTATCGCATGTGAACAGTTCATAGAAGAATAATTTTCCAAACGTAGGATTTGAAATGAGTTAAGTTTTTACTTATATTTTGAGTTATTACTTAAGATATTTTGTTCATTTACACTAAATAACAAGGCACTCTCGGAGATTTGAGCAAGATTCCGCTATATAGATATAATAGGCCTACTGTTAGGAAACATTTCATAGAATAATATTTTTCCAAACGGAGGATTTGAAATGAGTTTTCCCAGCATTGTTTTACTTATAGTTTGAAATATTCCTTAAGATATTTTCACTCATTTCAAATCCTCCGTTTGGAAAATTATTCTATTATGAAATGTTCACATGCGATAGGCCTATTAGACCTATATAGCGGAATCTTGCCCAAATCTCCGAGAGTGACTTGTTAATTACTGTAAATGTTAACAACTTTTTGGAAATAACTCAAACTATAAGTAAAAAAATGCTGGAAAACTAATCTCAAATCCTCCGTTTGGAAAAATCTTCTTCTATGAAATGTTCCCTCGCGATAGGCCTATTATACCAATATAGCGGAATCTTTCCCAAATCTCCTTGTTAATTAGTGTAAATGTTAACAAATTTTTGGATAACCCAAACTATAAGTAAAAAAATGCTGGAAAACTCATTGGAAATGTTCCCAAGAGATAGGCCTATTATACCTATATTGCGGAATCTTGCCCAAATTTCCGAGAGTGCCTTGTTAATTAGTGTAATTGTTAACAAATTTTTGGAAATAACTAAAACTATAAGTAAAAAAATGCTGGAAAACCCATCGCAAATCCTCCGTTTGGAAAAATATTCTTCTATGATATGTTTTCTAACGATAGGCCTATTAGACCTATATGGCGGAATCTTGCCCAAATCTCCGCGAGTATCTTGTTATTGGATTTGTTAACATCTATAAAGTTGCTAGCAAAATATTATAAATTTTCGTATTCGGTTCCAGTTAGTGAAAATGTTAATGGGAAAAACCCGATTTCAAATCATTCGCTTGGAAGTTTGTTTCTACGAAACGTTCCCTTAAACAGGCTTAATTATATTTTTATATGTTGTATGTTTTGTAAATGACTACCTAATTGAATTTCTTAATGTTTTCTTAATGTAGTTTTTATATAATATTTATTACAATTTTCGATTTTTTTTATAATTATTATTTTGCCATTATTATGTAAAAAACCTTTTAGTAAATAATTCACTTTCTTAAAATTCTCATTTTAACATGGCGGAATTTACCAAACATATTCATTTCAATTAGATTCCAATGGGATTTTCGTTCTGTGATTTTTTCTAATTGGAACCGTATACTTATACGTGTTATTTTTTGTTAGAAACTTCACAGGCTCATATATTTATTTGGTTTACGCTACCTTCAGTAATAATAAATTAAAATTTGATTAGAGTTTGAATAGTTTTTCAAAATATAACTTTTGGCAAATGACCAAAAAAGTTGGTGATATTTTTTTATTACCTGATGTTGTTTTTTTTTCCTTTATTATATTATGGATACTAAATTTAATTTTATTTTTATTAAATTTGGGAGATTTGGGCAAGATTCCGCTATATAGGTCTAATAGGCCTATCGCATGTGAACAGTTCATAGAAGAATAATTTTCCAAACGTAGGATTTGAAATGAGTTAAGTTTTTACTTATATTTTGAGTTATTACTTAAGATATTTTGTTCATTTACACTAAATAACAAGGCACTCTCGGAGATTTGAGCAAGATTCCGCTATATAGATATAATAGGCCTACTGTTAGGAAACATTTCATAGAAGAAGATATCTCCAAACGGAGGATTTGAGATGAGTTTTCCAGCATTTTTTTACTTATATTTTGAGTTATTTCTAAAAATTTGTCATCATTTACACTAATTAACAAGGCACTCTTGGAGATTTGGGCAAGATTTCGCTATAAAGGTCTGATAGGCCTATCGCATGTGAACAGTTCATAGAAGAATAATTTTCCAAACGTAGGATTTGAAATGAGTTAAGTTTTTACTTATATTTTGAGTTATTACTTAAGATATTTTGTTCATTTACACTAAATAACAAGGCACTCTCGGAGATTTGAGCAAGATTCCGCTATATAGATATAATAGGCCTACTGTTAGGAAACATTTCATAGAATAATATTTTTCCAAACGGAGGATTTGAAATGAGTTTTCCCAGCATTGTTTTACTTATAGTTTGAAATATTCCTTAAGATATTTTCACTCATTTCAAATCCTCCGTTTGGAAAATTATTCTATTATGAAATGTTCACATGCGATAGGCCTATTAGACCTATATAGCGGAATCTTGCCCAAATCTCCGAGAGTGACTTGTTAATTACTGTAAATGTTAACAACTTTTTGGAAATAACTCAAACTATAAGTAAAAAAATGCTGGAAAACTAATCTCAAATCCTCCGTTTGGAAAAATCTTCTTCTATGAAATGTTCCCTCGCGATAGGCCTATTATACCAATATAGCGGAATCTTTCCCAAATCTCCTTGTTAATTAGTGTAAATGTTAACAAATTTTTGGATAACCCAAACTATAAGTAAAAAAATGCTGGAAAACTCATTGGAAATGTTCCCAAGAGATAGGCCTATTATACCTATATTGCGGAATCTTGCCCAAATTTCCGAGAGTGCCTTGTTAATTAGTGTAATTGTTAACAAATTTTTGGAAATAACTAAAACTATAAGTAAAAAAATGCTGGAAAACCCATCGCAAATCCTCCGTTTGGAAAAATATTCTTCTATGATATGTTTTCTAACGATAGGCCTATTAGACCTATATGGCGGAATCTTGCCCAAATCTCCGCGAGTATCTTGTTATTGGATTTGTTAACATCTATAAAGTTGCTAGCAAAATATTATAAATTTTCGTATTCGGTTCCAGTTAGTGAAAATGTTAATGGGAAAAACCCGATTTCAAATCATTCGCTTGGAAGTTTGTTTCTACGAAACGTTCCCTTAAACAGGCTTAATTATATTTTTATATGTTGTATGTTTTGTAAATGACTACCTAATTGAATTTCTTAATGTTTTCTTAATGTAGTTTTTATATAATATTTATTACAATTTTCGATTTTTTTTATAATTATTATTTTGCCATTATTATGTAAAAAACCTTTTAGTAAATAATTCACTTTCTTAAAATTCTCATTTTAACATGGCGGAATTTACCAAACATATTCATTTCAATTAGATTCCAATGGGATTTTCGTTCTGTGATTTTTTCTAATTGGAACCGTATACTTATACGTGTTATTTTTTGTTAGAAACTTCACAGGCTCATATATTTATTTGGTTTACGCTACCTTCAGTAATAATAAATTAAAATTTGATTAGAGTTTGAATAGTTTTTCAAAATATAACTTTTGGCAAATGACCAAAAAAGTTGGTGATATTTTTTTATTACCTGATGTTGTTTTTTTTTCCTTTATTATATTATGGATACTAAATTTAATTTTATTTTTATTAAATTTTATTTTGAATACTTCTTCCATTTTCTGTGATAATTTTGTTGTTGTTTTTATTTAATATGAATTTCGGATTGCTCCTTCTTCAGTTCAAAAATATGTTGAGTATACAGAACAGTATATTTTTTAAATGAAGAAGGAGTAATTCTAAGTCGATATTAAATAGAAAATACAACAAAATTATCTCAAAAAAAGGAAGAAATATTCAAAATTAAATACATATAATAAAAATAAAATTTAGTTTTATTAAAAAAATAAAATAAAAATAATTTGCCATGTTTACAACTCAATTTCGCAGGTCCAACTATATTTTATGAAATTCGATTCTTTCAAGAAACTGAAACTTCAAAAATCAAAATGTTTAGTTCCATCTACGATTCCAACTTTAATTCTTCAGCTTTCAGTACTAATTGGGGGTAAAATGTTGTGTAAGTTACTTTTGGTCGCTTCACACTAGATCAACTTGGTTGGAGATAAAACGTATCATAAAAGAAATGCAAAGATTTGGTCTGAAAATTGAAGCTCCTGAGATTCAAGAAAGTACGCACAATATACCGCCTTTTTGAAATGTGGAAGAAGAGTTCACATACACTAGACAGTATCAAAAGATTTGTAACATTTGCATCAGATGCTAGAACTTTGTGGAAAGGAAATCGGGGTTCAAACAAGCCTTGTGCTTTGATCGATTAAATGAATGAAATGAAAATGAGAATATCGCACAACAACACCTATGCAATTGCACTACAGGATGTAAACTACATAGGTATTAACGTCCGCAGGTGGCGTGTCGAAGAGAGGACACAAATGAGGAAATGTATAACATGAAACAAGCCAAATTTAAGAAAAAAACTGGAATGTAGAGGTGTGCCTCTATACGAAGCAGTTATGGTAACATACCATTCTGAAACTAAATGGCCAAATTATAGAGCATTAAAGATAAAATTATTTGAAAACAGCCAGAACCAAAGCACGAACTAGGTACAAAAGGAAGCAATAACAACAATTTGAGGATCCAAATAACGAGGGCATGCACAAAAGCATTAGCACCTCCAAGCAAGAGTCAGTGATTGTTTTCTAATAAAAAAATCGGTATGTATTCTTTCTCGCGGTTTGGGCCGTAAATCACAAATGTAAGGAGTCATCTCTCGTACTGGTCCATCAGCGTCAACTTTCATATGCATTCATAACAACGGCTCTCATCAACGCTGTGTAAAGCTTCAGCTTCACGGCACTTCATATAGTGTTAGGATTTTAGTAGTTGCCTTAGAGGACGCAAAGTACGAGTGCCTGTTACCAGCCGCTCTTTAATATTCCGACCTAAACTGTTATCGTGAGTGATACGAGAATCAAAATATTTGAAACTTCCCACTCCCTCAAACTATCTTATTACCTCAAAGTGATCACTATCACTACTAAAATCTGGAGTCCAACTGAAAACTCAACAAACGGATCAAATATTTAGTTATTCAGTCCAATCACGCATATGTCATCTGCATATGCAACCACCTGATTGGACTGGCGATACAATATATTGCGGTGGGGTGTTTCTGTTACAATTTTGTTGATATTTCTGGGCGTTCAGGGCAGACCACAAACACTCTCGATTTACCGAGTCGTAGGCCTGCCGGAAAAGCAGGATGCAGCAAAAAGACTTGATTAGTGATCGATTGATTCGGACGAAATCGTTCGTGATAGCCACCAACCAAGCCCCTAGAGGGCTGATTCTATCCAATATAATATAGGACGGTTACCATCCGTCAGGCTTAATTTCGCTTCGCCATACTAATCCAATAAGGTCGAAAAGACTGTTTCACAAAATCCTCCCTCTGAATAGCGAGAGCTTCGATTTAAAGAAGTCCACACCAGGTGAGCGGTTGTGGTTTAATCTCTGCATAGCTTTATTGAATTCCTCATAGGACTACAAGATCCTAATATCGTTTCTTTTGGTCTTCAATTATCACATCTTCACAGTCGAAACGTTCTATGCTATTTGCTGTGTTTCCAGAGTGTGCTGTATAGTGACCAAATGATTATCGCCGCTTACGTATTTGGTTGCTGACCGATAAGTTCTCACATCCTGCACAACCCAAGCTTGCTCCTAACAAATTACATTGTGGTTAATTTGCTTGCGGAAAGTTCCGCGAGGATGGGTCCATGTTTCTAAAAGGATATATGTTGTGTGGGAAAATGTGCATACTACTCTAAGATCGTAATCATTTGCAAAGTACATCATGGTCTCACCAATATCGGTCGCAGTTTCCTGTGGGGAGTACAGACCAATGTTTTCATATAAGATTTCTACAAGCTCTAGCATTAAAGTCCCCAATTGTCAGTCTAATTTCGTCTTCGGGTTATTTTAGAATAACTTGGACGATCTGATGGGATCTATCATCAGATCGTCCAAGTCATTCTAAAATGAGTCTTTGTCTTGGGGCTGGCTGACCTCCGTGAGGCGTGCACACAAATTATCGACATGTTGGCTAACTTGAAACGTAAGCGATATCTTCGGTTATTGACTGCTTATAAATCTAAAACAGCCTGCTTTACCTGCGGCTTAAGAAGAATCTCAGTTCCAACATCACCAAGGTCACTCTAGAGCAACGTAAAGCCCTGGGATACATGGTGTCCAATTTTTAGACGAGTTTGTTGAAGAGCAACGAGTTATAGCTGATACTAGCTAATGTATGTGATTAGGCCTCTAACGGCTACTTGAGCGGTGACGTGGCATTAGTTTGGCGGTATTAATTTTTCTTTTGTTAACATTATAAACGGGTGATTTTTTTACGGATGGGGTCGTCAGCCCAGCGTTATACAGTCGCCTCCTACGATCATACTGGATACTGTGCTGGTATTTTTTGGAAAACATGTTCCTGCAATTTAGATTTATGCGACATGTAAGTGACCCCTGCCCATCGAAGCGAAAGAAAGTTTAATACGAGTGGTAAATGAGCGCAGTGGTGAGAGTTTTACACTATAATTTTTCTACGCCTGTGCTACTACACTGTGTTAAACGTTCTCACAGTTTTTTCTCACATGTACTGACGATAAATCAAAATTTTTGTTTGACATATATGTATATAACTAAATATTTTTTATACGCGGCTACTCTTGACTACACTGGTAATCCTGTTTGGTGCCAGATTTCTATGGGACATATATTGCTTAAATCATTTTTCTAGACCATTTTTGGTTGTTCCTTATAAGCACTGGCGATCAAATTTTATTGGGACTAATTAGTTTATATGTTTCCAGTAGATGACTTTGGCAGTCGTCAATTGTAATTAAAACTTCATGTAGCAATCAGTGCTAAAATTTATATGCAATGCTTTTTCATTGTGCACCACACGTCTAGTCAACCAATGCGAAATGAAAAACCGTACACAATATACTAAGTTTATAAACCACAAAATGACTTTCAATGAAAACATTTCATTGTACAAAAATGAATTTGTAGCTCGTAGATAGATATCCCATTAATATGGCAATAGCTATCAAACATAATATTGTTTTCTCGTTTTAATGCTGCCAATATTTATCCAACAACAACTGTTGTTATATATCTCTTAATCATAGTTTCATACGTTAGTATAGATTCGCTAACTTTTCGCAGAAGATCTAAAGAAATTTTACTCAGATTAATGTAAACAATTTTGCTGAACCCTTTATGTCGCTGTCTTAATGGTTTAAATACTTATTAGTGGACGAATTTATTTTAGTAACTCAGCTATAAAGAATTGCTGAGCTCGAAAAACGAACGAGGCAATATTACTGATAATTATTCGCGATTACCTATTACAATTCTTTGATTTTATTAAAATGAATATCTATTTTGTTACTTTATGCTTTATGTTTCGTTTACATGAATTAATGAAAAAAATATAGCTTGTCCCTCATTAATATAAAAGTCAATAACTTTCTAACCAAGCTAACCAAGCTTTACTCAAAATTAAGTTTATTCTTGCCTTGAGAACTGGGATTAAAATTTGATATACAAACACATTTTTTAAAGAAGATTTTGTTATAAAACATACCAATACAGAAATTACTATTATTCATAGCAACAAACACACATATATAGCAATGACCCTTTTCTCTCGTTTATTGAACCCAAACTGACTCTAAACACAAAAAATAACTTATAATATTTTCTAAATCTTTAAAACAAACCAAAATAAGAAAGATGTATACCAAATTTGTTTCTACTATCAAAAGGTGAGTTAATGTTTTTTTTTATAGATAATTAGTGTTACGCCAGAAAACCTGATGGTTATTGTGACCGTTGATAACTTATCTCAGTACATTGTAAGTATGGTAAAACTATGAATTGTGTTTGATTAGGATATATTTATATATATACATATATACATATATACATATATATATATATATATATATATATATATATATATATATATATATATATATATATATATATATATATATATATATATATATATATATATATATATATATAATATATACATATATATATATGTATATACATATGTGTGTGTGTATAGTGCATTTGTGTGAAAACGAGTTATTCTGGCTGTGTAAGTTAACTATGTTCTATAGTTAATAAAGGATTTTACCACATTTTTTAATTACGTATATAATTGGAACAATACCGAACTCATCTAAAGTTCTTTACATATACACGGATAGATCCAAATATGTGATGTAGTTGTAAAATTTTTAAATAACATCTTGGTTTATACGAGATATATATGTTATATCATATCATCTATACATTTTGTGATTTGTTTTCGATCAATACTACTGAACAAGTCATTTCTTTCTCTATATTTTTTAAATTTTAACAATTCTTTTTTCGTCTTGTCGTCTTTTATTTCCCATTAAACAAAAAATCCCACCTGATCAAAAGCTAGGAAAAAATGAAATAACAAAAATTAAACACAGTCAAACCATCAAAATGATAGTTCATTAAACTTTGAAATTTTTAGAAGGAAGCATTTTCGTATATGAACAATAGATTTGTAGTAATAATAAAAATGGAATAACATATTGTAACATCAGCAATTTATTATTTTACTTGTATTCACAATAGAAACTGTTTAGGAAATCGTTAGGTCTTGGAAAGGGTTTTCTTTGGTGTACATATAACAGGTAGCTGAATTATTAGATGTAACTGGTATACGAATATTGAATATCCATTAGTCATTCTCAAAACAGTATTATAGTTACTATGACCCTTCTACATCAGGTTAACAACCCTACCGTAAAACTAAACTTTTATGCGAAATATCCTAGAATCCGACTGACGATATTATATTGACGCAAGTGATACACAAACTCAACTAAAAAATACTACTACGGGTTATCGAATTTAGTTACCGTTCAAAAAAATTTTCTATTCTAAAAAATTCAACTATTGCACCTGTACACCGATATTTTTGAAACTAAAAGTGGAATTAACCCGCTTTTGACCACATTCGATTAAGAACTATTTGCCCTTTTTAATAAATGTTTAGTTGGCATTTAATTTGAACGACAAAGTAATAAATTTTGCAACCAAACTTAAAAAATATCAAAATGTTCACCGTTGCAACATAAAGTGGTATATTTTTCATTATGATTGAATACCGTTTTTTGTAGCTTTCATAAATTTCAAGAAAAAGTACTAATAATATGCGTTAACCAAAATTAAATTATGTAATTCTATTAATTTCTATGAAATTTGTAGCATAGAACGACTGTTATTATTACATACAATACTTACATGGTGTTACTCCCTTGTCCATTTCTTCAGTCTGTCACAGGCTCATAACTTTTGAACTACATCATTCGTAACGAAATTTTCATAGTGAAATTTTACATGTACGTTAAGTCATTTAATTCACAGATAATTGAACTATTGTTTCAGAACATTGCTCCAAGGTGCTCCAATATATATACAATATTGACATATTATTTGTATATGCATATATAGATCAGCGGTACCGATCATTAAATTTATTTGAATTCATAAGGACACTATTTCTATAGATTTCCATCAGTAATACTAAATAATGAAGTCATTGATTTTGTTGAAAAAGTCCGCAGTCAATCAGCTATACTTGGGATGATCACATAAGCTACGTGATCTAATATCTATCTTAAAAGGGTAATCTAAATAGAAATCAAACTTGCTGAAAACCAGAAAAAACCTTAGTTAGCAATTTCTCTACTTCAGTCGTATCATATATGCTGACCTCGTTTTGGCCCGTTTAAATTGTGAATTAAAGCGAAGGCAGCAATTAGCATATAATTGCATCACCAGATTTGTTAATAACGTCCCTTGATATGACCATATTGCAACCTTTCTAAGATTTACTCCTGCATTATAAATTCACAATTTGGCGAATTTAAATAAATAAGTAAATTAATTATTTGTATAAATTATTTGAAATTTAATTTGAAAGGCCTCAGTTTAACGATGAAATTATTGCTCGCGTAAGACGGGACGATTAATTGTTTATAGTTAGTTTCAGTTAGAAGCATTAATTTTCTCTATTCGGTGAGAAATGCGTGTTTCTAAGTATTGTGCTAGGCCGTTTGCATTCCATATGACTATTTTGAAGACAGTCATTCTTAGTTTTTAACGATTATCTTCGTTACTGTGATCTCTCTTTTATCACCATGAAGCTTTGCATAATTTCAGTGAGGTCATTTAATGACGTTGAGCTATTTCCTACACTCGCTAAACTTTTAGCGTGCATGTTAACTCCCCGTGGTTATTACCGGGCACCATGTTATGTGGTGAGTTGGGCTAAAGCACGGTGCTAAATAATGGATTATGGCGGTCACCGTATCGTGGGCTACAGTCTAATTAGCTCAGTCTTTAACGATGTATATACGAATACCTGGCGCCCTATGGATCATGTAGCCTTCTCTGTGCAAGTATCTCTGCACATAGATGTACCTTCTTTTCTCCGCTTTTCGTGGAATCTAAATATGGTTGACAGAAATAAAAATAATTTAGAAGAATTCGGTTATCTTAAAAAACCGAGACCCAGTATGGCGCAAATACCCTCGTGGCTCTTCAAAATAAAAATCTAGGGCCAAAGGCATGAATAAAGCTGGCCCATACACGCCAAGTTATCTGACTAGATGGAGAGCATAAGTCTTATCAAAGCCGAGCAAGAAAAGACGGATAAAGGGAATAAATCACTCGCATGAGCTATAGAAGCACTGTTCAACCGAAGCAGGTTAGTTCAACGATCAATGATCAACAACATTAATGAAGCTAATTACCAGTCTGACTGCGTGAACTCTGTCTGGGAGGTACTGAAAACTTCGGTTGTCAGTGCTGCTCAACAGACTTTAGGTATAGTGAAAGTCAGATCCAAGAATGATTGGTTTGATGACGAGTGTCGTCTTGCAGTTGAGCAACAAAATATAGCCCATAATGAAGTGCAACAACGTCTCACAATCGCGAGGAAAAACAAGGCTGCTCTTGCAAGAAGGGCAGCTAAGCGGATTTGTAGACGGAAGAAGCGAGAATGGTGAAAGGTCGAGGTTCTGAAAGTACAACAACTCAGCAATGAGCGCAGTTCGCGTAATTTCTTTAAAGGAATGACTGGACTGCACCATACTTTCAGGCCTATGTCAACCGCCATTCGGGACCGGGATGGAAACCTCTGTGTCAACATCGACGCAGTACTTGACGCATGGAGTGGACACTTTACTGACATGAATGTCATACATGAAATAAGATCTCAGCGAGTACGCTGGCTCGGGCACGTTCTGCGTGCTGATCCGGAACGTATTGTGCAGCGATCTCTGAAAGGAGAGCCACCATATGGTAGGCGCAGAGGTCGTTGCAGGCGACGATGGCTCCACGGTGTAGAGAACGACTTGGCCTCTTCAGATTGTCTTAGACAGTATGAAGACCTTGATCGGGATCGAAACCGCTGGAGCCGAATTGTTGACTCAGTAAGGGGCCAGTAATGGCCTTTAAAACTGTTTCAATTTTAATAATTAAAACAAGAGTATTTTTATAATTGGTTGTAAACATTGTATTTTGCTAATTGTGCTTAGTAATAAAAAAATATAATTTTGCAAACAAGTAACAATTGTATTAATTTCGTCCAGGACAACATAAACAATAACTATACCGTTTACATGAATTTAATCAGCTGCTTTTGTCATTTATGCCGTTGAGTGTTGTTTATGCAAATCTGGCATTTTGGCGGCTGATTTGAGCTGCAGAATGAGAAAAATATCAATAAACCCCCAAAAAACCAGTTGAATGTGATAAAATCCCGTAAGTGAGTTAAGGTGTAAGTTGAAACGGCGTAGCCGTTATATAATAGTATGTGACCAACTACAAAATACCTACAGCAATCAATTTTGAGACCTCTTCAGAATTTATAACCAGCATCGTAGATGGGGAACGGAAACCAGCCTAAATAGTTAGCGGTTAGCCTTTCTTTGTTTAATTAATTTTATTATATGTTATATTTTTCTTGTGATTTTCTTTATGCTTTCCTTTACCGAGATTTTTGCATTTTTTTTTTGCTTTTTGTGTGCGGTTTCCAAGTGGTGGTTTCACAACACATGCCATTTACTCCTCCCGAGTCCATCTGTTTCTCAATCTACTGACCGGGATATGCTGGTATATTGGCGCCGAATTCTTAAATAGTGTTTTTCAATGTTTTCTACCGAAAAACTAGGCTTGTGCCATCCTGCCGAACTGACAGCATGGTACCGCCCGAAGATCGGTTTCGCTCGATTAGAAGGCTACCGAGAGTCTAGGCAAGGTCTGGCCCGGAATAATAGTTATTAGATTAGGAAGCACCACCAAAGATGCTCAAAAATGTTTTAACAAATATGTGGCGCGCTAACTGGTGTTATGTGGGAGTGGAATATATTAAATTATGAGTAGTGTTTTGAAACATTTACATGCAAACAATGCTTTAAATTACTAATGTTGTTAATGTGTTTAAATTGAATAAGATTATGGGAGTTATCACGGGACATTGTCTCATAGGTAAACATGTGAGTCGACTGGAAATTTCTCATAGCTGCGGAGATGAGACGGTGAAGAAACAGTACTCCATCTCTTTAAGGTAGCTCCCCACCTGAACGACCTTATGGATCTTAGTGGGTTTGACGTCAGGGATATTCAACGCTTCGTGTAAAGTCCAGGATTGTTACGAACAGTAGGAACGGTATAACTTTAAATGTGGTATGGCTACGAACTAGTTTGTGGCTATCATATTCCCTGGCACAGCCGCCCTAACTAACCTTACCTAATGTATCTATTTGATTCACACTATTTAGTTAATGTCACTTGTCGTCGATGTACTAGTAATTTATTTTACGTTCATTGCAGTAATTTCGTTCACATAATTACCTATGATTTGACTTAAATTTACCAAATTTGCTGTTAATGCAATATTTTCCTCGTTTGGATTTTTTTTGGTTAGGGTTATGTAGTTTAACCGCTCCTACTGTTGTTCTCGAAATCGAGGCTATTGGTGGAAATCGAGGCTATTCATGGGCATCATCAGCAATTTCAAATTATTAAATTTTCACTTCGCTTGAACATGGTATCCGGTGTAACAAAGTAAACATACATTTTATTAGAGTAAAGTTACTTACATAAGTAGAATTTTCGCCATTTGCTGAACTGGGGAACGAAAATTCCACTCAATATATGTAGGCTAACATTTGAGACAGATGAAGATACTAACAGATTTTGTTAGTAGATTTTGTAAGAAATCAAAAATAATTTGGGTTGTAAAATAGAAGTTCAACCATTAAAAAAATCTAAACACATTAGTGCAAAAAACGCGAAGCTGAGCGGCATACACAGCAGTTTAGTTCTAAACAATCTAGATGCGTAAAATGTGGTAAAAAGCACTTAACACATAATAACAAACAGTGTATAAAGGCCATTACTGGCCCCTTACTGTGTATACAATTTGGCTCCAACTGTTTCGATTCTGAGTTTGGTCATGAAGAGGGATGGATCCTCAATGCAAATCTCCGCAGTCTGTATTTGTAGGGACTTATCTATAGTCTGTGACGCCTGTCAATATTGACACAGAGGTTTCCATTCTGGTACCGAGTGACGGTTGACGCAGGCCTGAAATTATGGTGCAATCCAGTAGTTCCTTTAAAAAAATTATGCGAACTGCGCTCATTGCTAAGTTGTTGTACTTTCAGAACCTCGGCCTTCCACCATTCTCACTTCTTCCGTCTGCAAATTAGATTAGCTGTCCTTTTAGCTTAGCTGTCCTTCTTAGGAATAGCAAAAGCAGTCTTGTTGTTTTTGTTGTCAATTTGGCTGCGGGAAGTTTTGCGAGTATGGATCCATGTTTCTAAATGTATTTGTTTGTGTGGGAAGAATCTGCTTGCTACTCTAAGGTTGTGAGCAATTGCAAATCGCAGTTTCGTGTCAGGAGTACGGGTCAATATTTTCCCACAAGTTGGCCTGATTTATGCCTGCTCTAGTATTAAAGTCCTTAATTACCATTCTAACATCGTGCTCGGGCATCGATCCCATCAGATCGTCCAAGTCATAGTAAAACCTTCTTTACCTGTGGCCCAAAAAGAAATCCAGCTTCAAGATTCCTAGAAAGCATATTCAACAGAATACGTGACAGGATGAGAAGGCCTATTCAATTTCATGAAGAATTCGTGTTAACCTCTTCAGCAGAAGTAAAAAAAGAAATACAAAACACATCAATCCAAAACAACCTCCTGGATACGTTTAAATAACAGATCAAATCTTCAGAGAACTCACAAGGAAAGCTTTGACAAACCTTACTAATTTGATTAACGCATCATTTAAGCTCAAGCATGTACTGAAATTGGCTAAAGTCATCATGATACTTAAGCCAAGAAACACCGCATGTAACAACATCATACAGATCAATATCATTACTAACCGATAATGCCAAAACTGTTCGAGCTGCTGCGCTTTTGAAAAGGTTGAAACCTATAATTAGCAAGGAATCTTATTCCAAATCATCAATTTGAATTCCGCAGTAAACATTCTATATAATCGATCAAGTATAAATCGAATCACTAATATTATTGAAAAGGCACTGGAAGAAAAAAAAGTCTACTCGATGATTTTTTTGGATGTGGCTCAGTTGTCTGACAAGTATGGCATGAGGGATCGATACACAAACTTAAAATGCTCCTACCTAAAAAATTAAAGCAGGAGGAAATCTACTGTGATCGGTGCTACCTATTATACTCTTGTGATTTATCATTGATAGCAAATAGCGATAATGCTGGAAACAGCAATAATGAATTAACACAAAAACTATAAATAGCCATATTACAAATACATAGCTGGGATGGGACTCTAGGAGTCTACTATATGTTATAAATAAATATAAAGTTATTTTATTAAAATTCGGAAATTTGGTACAACATATATCTAATACGATTTTCAAATTGAAATTTCTAAGTTTTGCAAATTGATTCCGAAAGGGAATGTTATACCATTCAATGTTTTTCGAATCAAAAATTGACGAAATATAAACAATTTTATTCGAAAGGTATTTATTTATCGGAAGTGAGTCTGAAATGTTTTTTTTTGTTTTTTTAAATGCTGCCAATGGTTTTATTCTTGAATCTTTCTACAAAAGAAACTAATAAGAAGTATTGAAATCTTAAGCTAAAATTAATACATATTTTAAGTCTTAACCAATGTTAATACTTGTTATTAGTGTTCACTATTTAATTAAGTTAGATTACATTTATATGCAAAACCTAAACATTTAATATATTTACAGCTTCACCAGTCCAAGTGGATCTGCTCTTCTCAGTCGCGGCGGTTTTAATATATCCCTGGCCAATTCATTGGGATGTGTCTCTAGTTTTGAGTAATATTTCGAACTGAATTCCTTAATGGTTTCTTTAATAGTTTTAATTTCAAGGTCATCGTGTATATTACTATTTCGAATATACCACAGAGCATTGGTAATAATACGAAGTATTTTCGCTTGGGTTCGTTGCAAGAGTTCATTGTTTGACGCGCTGGTGGATCCCCATAACTGAATACCATATGTCCATAGGGGTTTGATTTTCACTTTGTACAATAAAACTTTATTGGCTAATGACAGCTAAGATTTTCTTCCCACCAACCAATACATTTTGGAAAATTTTATTTTTATTTGTTTGCACTTTAATTCGATATGATTTTTCCACGTTAGCCTTCTATCCATGTGCATGCCAAAGTATTTGACCTTGGTTTATTGAGGAATATTTATATCGTTTAATTCCACTCGTGGGCAAGTGCGTTTGTTTAGCGTGAATATGACGTGTGTTGATTTGTTTTCGTTCACTTTTATGCGCCATGTCTTCAGCCAGTTCTCGATTTTGTTTAGATGATTCTGTATTTCCTTTGAGGCAGTTTCGGGATTATTGTGTGACACCAGGACGGCCGTATCATTGGCAAAGCGTGATATGACTGCCTTGTTGGTTACAGGTAAGTCAGTTGTGTACAGCAGGTATAATATTGGACCTAGAACGCTGCCTTGTGGAATACCTGCGTTGATATCATTTAAACAAGTAGTTGCATTATTTTTTTCCCAGAACTGAGTGAAATTTCTTCGGTAGAAGTCCTTTAATTTTGTATATTTTAGCCCATCATGCCAAACTTTATCAAAGGCTTGTGAAATGTCCAAGAAGGCAGCAGAACAATATTTCTTTTCCTCAAAGGTGTTTTTGATTGCATTTACAATTCTGTGTTCTAGTTCTGTGGTACCATGTTGGTTTCGGAACCCAAATTGATGGCCTGGAATAATATGCCGTTCTTCTAATACTGATTTCAATTTCAATAGTAGCATTTTTCAAATAACTTTGAGATTGTAGGCAGCATGCTTATTGGACGATATATAATGAAATCTGTGTTTCATTTTTTCCAGTTTTATGTATCATTGTGATCAAAGATATCTTCCATTTTTGAGGAATATAACCAGTCCGCATGATTGCTTTGAGTATGAATGTTATTAGTTTCATGTATTTGTCTGGCAATTACCTTATCATTTTTCCAGTAATAAGATCATACCCTGGTGACTTTTTTGGACTTATACAATTTTTAATTGTATTCTTAACTTTCTTCCAATTATATTTTATGAGTTTGAATCACAAACCATCATCTATTTGGTCGGGTAGCACGAAGTTATTAGTTTCTTCGTGTGGTGCGAATACTGTTGTTAGATATGGGCAGCAAAAATCGTGGCTTTTTGTTCATCGCTTCTCGCCCAATTTCCAGTTGGTAGTCTAATCGGGTAATTCAAGTTTGTTGGCCTTTCTAACTGTTTTGTAGCCTTTCACAAAGAATAATTGGTCCTCTCGGTTACCGAGAGTTTATTTAAATAATTCTGGACGCTTTGGTTTTCTTCTTCCCGCAATGCAAATCTTAGAGTCTTAATAGCTCCATTTAATTTCGATTTCAACAACGGTGATTTTGTTTCTTGCAATCGGCGGCGAATTTTCCGCTTTTCCTGGATTAGTTCCTGTATATTATGTGACAGTTTATTAACTGTCAGGTGTAGGGTTTTCAGCTGATAATGCCAGAACATCTTTTAGATTTTCTTTCGCCACATCAATATCTGCTGGTGTGATAAGAGGGATATTCAGTACACAATTTTGTTCGACTAACCTCTTATATTGATACCAATTAGTTTGCTTGTTTGTAAGCCGTTTTGGCGTTTCTATTCTTAGGACGCCGGTGCTCACTCTTTCAATTACAGGTGAGTGATCAGAAGCCAGATTATAGCAATCGGAGGCCTTAGCATATGTGCGTGGAAAGCCTTTAGTTACACAAAAGTCAATTAAATCAGGAACTTTCTTTTTATCTGTGGGCCAGTACGTTGAGTGCCGGGCAGATAAGTAATCCATGTTCTTCTATAGCTTAATAAAGTTGTTTACCTTTCGCCGATGTTAATCTGGAACCCCATTGAGTGTGATTGGCGTTGAAATCACCCCCCGCAAGAAATTTATTACCCAGCTGGCTGTAATAATCCATGAACTTCAGTTTTTTTATAGCATGTTTTGGAGGACAGTACTCTGCTGATATAACACAGTTTCCAGACCACTCATGCAGACAGATGCTCGTTGATTGGATATGTTCCTTCTCATATTTCAAAAATTCATAGTGTTTTAATTTTGTTTTTATCAGTACAGCGGAACATCCATGTTCTTTCCCATCTGTGGGCTTCGTGTCATAAACAGAGTACCCATTAATTTTGAAATAGTTATTTTTGGTGAAGTGTGTTTCAGATATTACCATTATGTCAATATTGTGTTCAGTGAGGCCGTTTGCATTCCATATGGCTATTTTGAAGACAGTCATTTTTGATTTTTAACGACTGTCTGCATCAACGAGTTCATATTCTGCATTATTATATTCATGGTTCTCTCCATCATCGCCATGAAGCTTTGCATCATGTTAGTTAACTTGCTTAAAGCTGCTAGGATTAGCTTATGCTTACGTGTATAACTACATAACAATTAATTGTGTATGATATATAAATGCAAAAGTGATAAAAACATAAAAAGTAAAATTTGTACAGCCATTCATAAAAATGTAATATGTGAATTCAACATTATATTTTTTCATAAAAATGAGGTAAGCTTGTGTGTTTTAATTTTCATAGAGTAGAGCATCAACAGAATTCTCGATAGAATGTAGTCTATGTAAATATTTCATCCTCCATGTGATGGTGTGCACTTTAAAGCATTCGTACAGTTTTTAACGCATTTTGAACTGAAATTATCACCTCAGAATTATCAGAATTTACAACTTCAGAGTCGGAATCCGTGTGGATCGTTGTATTGGGTTCTACCATATCTATAATATCATCATCATTTAACTGATCACATATACTAGTTCGGCTATCCACATTTCAAAAATCATCAATATCGACGTTGTTTGTAAGATTAACAATTGCTGGATTTGACCAATGTGCCTGTATCGTGTTTCCATCGCCATCAACAATTAATTCAGTACATTGGTCTGATTCGGTAGCTAAGTAAAACCCAGCTTTATGAAAACAATTTTTAAGTGCCTCAGGCTTTACTCGATCCCATGCCTTTTTCACAAAGTGAATCGCATCTAATAAATTTATGGTAATATTTCCGGCCGTTGATTGTGAATTTTGATCTATTCGGTTGATAATTTCCTTGACCGCTATTTCACGATAAAATAATTTAAAATTTTTAATTATCCTTGATAGACGAGAAGCTGAGATAAAGCGGTTGTATTTGGTGGTAAATACACGTTCTCAATGTTTTGTAGATTTTCGATCGCTAAATGTGGTGGTTTATTATTAATAATGAAAACAACATGCAAATTTTCTGATTTAAACTTTGCTTCCATAGATTTGACGTCTTTTTCGCATTCCGATGAAATCCATGCCTTCTTGTTTGAAGAATGTAATCATGGGAGCGTTTTCACGTTTTTGAAAACTCGAGGTTTTGCGTATTTCCCAATAACAAGAATTGGTAATTTTTCTGAACCATCCGAATTAGCTACTAACAGAAAAGTTACCCGTTCTTTACTTAATTTACCACCACAGTACACGGTTCATTTTTAAATGAAAGTGTTTTATTTGGCAATTTAAGAAAATAGCGACGTCGTTAAAAACATCTCGATGCTCATACTTTCTTAACATACGCGACAATTTATATTTATTCCAGTCAGTGTAAATTACTGAAGAAACATACATATGTACTTTCACCGACTATATTACGAAACGCTATAGAGTTTCTTTTTTTACAGCAATCTAACCATCCGTCACTGGCGTGGAAATCAGAAATGTTAAGTTTTTCTGCAAACTGGGCTTTCTCTTTAAATAGATTACCGCTACTGCTCACTCCAGCATGCCTCATCAATTTCAACCAAATTATAATGGATTTTTCAATTTCTGGATAATCGCCACCACACATTTTTTTCCGTTTAACACATTCATATTCTGTTCATGTTTTTCTCGATTGCGAATAATACGCACATACAGATAGATACCTACATTAGTGAAAGTGTATCTATCTATCTTGAATAAATAGGTAAAATAGGTAGAATGACAAAATATATTAGGGTTTACTATACAATACATACATATATACATATTACATACCTACTATAGAATCAAATATTTTCTTGGATTCATACCGTTTGTATTATATCCGAATATTTTTGCACTGAAATAGTATGAAAAATTAAGGAAATGGGTTACTATACTGTTATAACCGAGGTTCGTAATATCCGAAGTATTTGTCATACATTTTTTAATTCGAAATCAAGGGACTAGCGAAAAAGTTTGTATAAAGCGGAGGTTTTTTATAAACAGGGTTTGTTATACCGAGATTTCACTGTATTTTAAATGTTTACTCGGCGGTAGCAAAATTGTTATGTTTGGATCTGAAATTGAATTAAGAAACAAAATAACAATATTTAAATAGTAAAATTTGTGTATAGTTAATTGGTAATTAATTAATAATAAAATCAAGATGAAAATATTTACTTGGATTATTTTCTCTGTCTCTTGACATTTGAAAATATTTCTAAAATGTCCATTCCTAATTTACTTTCGAATTATTTTATGTGAAATGATTTAGATTCAGCTCGTGTATGTTATTTTTGTATATAATATTAACACTCGCTATCAATTCCAAAACGAATTCCTTGAATATCCCACAGATTTAAAACTACACAAACTTTAATTCAGATATATTACACTTAGCCCCATCTTTGACATTTGTTTACAATTAATTATGCAGTTCGTTAAAAACCGTTAAAAGGTTCCCTTTTTTTTTTTTCAATTTTATTTAAATATGTATTTTAAATAAACAGTTATTACAATCTAGTCACCTGGACTAATGAGCAGTTTTATTCTAACTTAATTTACTATGTTGTATTAATCTATGGCTTCTTCCCACTGGTGTTCCATAGTGTCTGATAAATTGAATTAAACCACATCGTTATTTTGGATTTTAGATCAGCATTACGCTGTTTACACTAGCAATTACACCTGCTCAAAAGTTAGTTCGTTTGAGCCTGCGTACAATATCTGTGTTGTTTAACAGCTTACTTGCCTCAGTGTTAACATGTTGTTCGAGCCTTTGCCTATGCCTCAGTTCTTTTTGGTGCATCAATGATGTTCCTTAATACTTTGTTTTGAAATCTTTGGATGATTTCCACGTTGCTCTGTTTGGTACAACCCCAAAGTTGGATACCATAAGTAAAAACCGGTTTTAATATTTGTTTATATAATAGAAGTTTGTTGTATGTTGATAGAGCGGAGCTCCTTCCTATCAGCCAATACATCTTTCTATATTTAAGCCCCAGTTCTTCACTTTTCTTTTTGACGTGTGCTTTCCATCGTAGTTTTGCATCTAGTGTCATGCCAAGATACTTAGCCGTGTTGGCATACGGTATTATTTCTTGATGAATTGTAACCGGAATATGTTCGAGTCGTTTGTTTGTAAAATTGATGTGAACTGATTTAGTTTCGTTAAGTTTAATTTGCCATCTTTTGGTCCAGTTATGTATTTGAGTAATAGCTAACTGTAAACTCTGAGTTGATTCTTCGTTGCTATCTCCAACAGCTAAGATTGCCGTGTCATCAGCAAATGTCACCACAGTGTTGTTTTCTAATACAGGGAGATCATTAGTGTACAATAGGTATAGGACAGGACCTAATACACTGCCCTGTGGTTCTCCTGTCTTGATTTCTTTTAATTCAGAATATGAATCGTCTAATTTTACTCTAAAGAATCTATCTTTCAAGTATGATTCTAATATTGTAGTGAATTGCATTGGTAGTACAGTTCTTAACTGATAGTTAAGTCCTTCGTGTCAAACTCAAAGGCCTGTGCAACATCTAAGAATATCGTTGAGCAGACTTTTTTCTCCTCTAATGCTCTTTCAATAATATTAGTTTTCTGTGTGTGTACTTGATCTAACGTTGAGTGTTGGTTGCGAAAACCGAACTGATGATTTGGAATCAGGTTTTTCCTCTCAATTATCGGATTTATCCTTTTTACTAATAGCTTCTCAAAGAGTTTAGACATAACTGGTAATAGTGATATTGGCATGTATGATCCAGTTTTGTGTGGTGGTTTCCCAGGTTTAGGAATGATAATTACTTCTGCAATTTTCCAGAGGCTGGGTACATATTTCAATCGAAAGGCGGCATTTATAATATTGGTGAGCTTTATTAATGCTTCATATTTGTTTTTATCTCATAAATGACTTCTTTTGGTGTTGCTCGTAGGATTTCTTCACTTTCCTGTACAACCTCTCCAGTTATTATTTCGACTTCCAATGATTGGTCATCATGTGGTTCAAATAGTTTTTCCAGGTATTCAGCAAAACTTCGTCCTTTATCATCGTTATATCTGGCCCATTTGTTATCTTCTGTTCTGATTGGAGGAATCTGCATTATTGGCCTTTTAATTCTTCTGGTTGCTCTCCTGAGAGAATAATCAGTACTAGTATCATTAGATAATTAAGTTAATTTTCCTTTCTAAAGACAGTCTAAAGTATTCCCATTTGTGTGCTTATTTCCTAAACTATGATAGCTTTCTTTTTGAATGATACTTTCACTTAATGTCAAAAGTATTGGGGAGTGATCAGAGCTTAAGTCAAGACTTTCATCTATATGTATATAATTTACAGATATATTTTTCACTATAAAGAAATCAATCAGATCTGGTATTTTATTTGGATCAGTTGGCCAGTAGGTCGGTTTACCATTTGATAAGGCTTCACAACCGTATTTTCTGAGAACATTGAGGTTTGGTTGTTGTTAGTCTAGAACCCCAGTTGAAATTTTTTGCATTAAAATCTCCTCCAATTATAAATTAGTTTACTGTAAAATTCAAGATAATCTTTTTCTTTTATAGAGAGTATTTCGGTGGGATTAACAGCTGTTGCTTGTATTTGTTCTGTTTCATATTTTAATTCCTCGAAGTGATTAATACTATTTCTAATTATAACAGCACTACCTCTCTTGGCAGTATTTCCCGGGTGATTAGTGTGATATGTTTTATAATTTCTAAATTTGATAATTGATTGCCTATTGAAGTGAGTTTCAGAGATGAGACAGACATCGATTTTCTCTGCGTCCAGAACCATTTGCAATTCCTGTTGGTGTTGCTGGAGTCCATTGGCATTCCAGCATAAAATTCTTAAGTCGTTAGACATGGTTTTGTTTAGGGATGGCTCCCTTAGTACTGTATTCTAGTTTCTGTAATCGCTGATCAAAAGTATTAAGTTTGCTTAATACCAGCTTAAGCGTTTGATTTATGTCGTCTGTTTGAGGAGTTTTTTTTTGTTTTCGTTACTCATCATTACTTGAGCGTAAGTTTTTTTGCCCATTTCTGCTTGAGAGACTATCAACGCTTTACGCCTTAACTCTTCTTTAAATAATTCACGCCGGTTTATTCCAACAGTTTGCTTCTTTATTACATTTGTATTTTTAGCATGTATGTTTTTATTTTTGATGCAATTGTTTTGCAATTCAATAGCAACACTGCATCCTCTGTAGTTAGCTGGATGGTTTTCTCCACAATGTACGCATCTAGGCTGTACATCTGTGGGTTTGACACAATCTCTAGTATGGTGTGTACCTGGACATTTGACACACCTGGGTTCTTTGTTACAGTATTTTTGAGTATGTCCATATGCATGAAATTTTTTACATTGTGGTATAAGCCTAGATCTTCTTAGGGGCTCAATATTGACTTTGCATCCCAAGATGTACTTGATTTGATGTATTTTTTCAATATCATCATCTGCGCTGAATGTCAGAATATACATGTTCAGAGGCTCCTTACTTCTTCGTTTTAGCTTAATTGATGCTTCAGTTGCATTAAAACCTTTTCTTTTCAGGTCCTCAATTATTTTTTCTGGTTTTCATGTAGAGTGCAGATTTTTAGCCATTACCCTAATTGGTCTGATTTGTTTGTTTTCAAACGTATGCCAGGAATGTCCCCCTTCGCTTAATATTTTTGTCATTTCTCTGTAGGTTTCAGCATCTGTTAAGTTTATTTTGATGTTGTTTCCACTCATCAATTTTGTATTCAACTTATCTGGTTTAGTTATTGTTTTAATTTTCTCATACAGTAGATCATAGTTTTTAACTCCATCTATAACTATTGGGGGTGGTGGAGGTAACTTTTTTGGATTGTTTTGGATTATTTTAGGAATTGTCCATTTTAGTTGAGGAGGAGTAGGTGTATCATTCCTTCTCCTTTTTTCTCTGGCTTTTGACTCTAATCCACTCAGTTTCGTGAGCTAATTCTTCTTCATCCGTATGGTATTCTTGTTCCATTACTTTTTGGGTAGGAGGAGAATCAACGTTTTCCTTTGCTTTAAGGGCATTAACTTCGTTTTCAAGAATCCTTATATGTTCCTGCATACAAGCAATTGTATCATTTAATTGCTATTTAAATTATTAGATTCAACCAATGCAGCATTTGCCTTACGCAATTAATGATACAGCTCAGTTTTTTCTGATTAGAGCGCCTATGGAAAAAAATGGTTCCTCGTCGTCACTCATTTGTCATTTGATGTTCCCCATCGCCCCAATAGTTTTGGCCGGGAGTGTATATAAAATATATTTTAAAAAAACTACTATCACTGCACTATTTGATTATTTTTATTTTATCGCTTACTTCACCGATTCCACGTCCAAACCCCACAACGATTTGAAAGAGAATGAGATACCATTTGATCGAAAGATACCATTTGATCAAAAGAAACTTGGCCAGAAGTGGTTTGAGTGGCAATAATATTATAGAGTTAGAATGTACACATATTACCAAGAAGGATGGATTGTGTAGATGAAATATGGTGTTGGTCATAATGGGCCTGATCCAGACGATGCAGTTCATCTCCTTACAAAAACCTGTAAAAGTGGAACTAATCGCCCATTTTTGCATGAAGTATATGTAGGCCTCGACAAACTTAATTCGTCATAACAAATTTTTTATAGCTTAAATTGGATATGAAAAATATACATATCATGTACACAGAGCGAAAACTAATGGCTCTATTGCGAACGAAATTCCTATGATGCATTATCTAACGAAACAACGAAGTCAAATGATCTACATTGACTTTCTAATGCGTCGGAACATGCCTACCAGGAAACCCTGTGTCGACCGATTTCACTGCACTTGCCGAGTTATTCGAAAGGTATAGTCAATTAGGATATATGGTCAGTGTTATCGCTTTTAAGATAATTTTAAAACTAAAAATGTTTCATTGTTTTTGATATGTTCTCAAATTAAACGCGCCACAATGCTTACAGTACGGCGACCAGTGGAATTTAACACAAAGGTTCTGATTTAGGACGTGAAAGCAAACCGCGTTCATTAGCTCCGGTTGTTGATGACTAGGGAACCCTGAGAGTTGGAGGACGGAGTTGTCTGAGACTACCTGCTGCCCATTTGACACACAACACCCAGCAATTTTCGATGCTCGCCTGCATTTCTGCATATCCCGCCATCATCCGACTAAATTTCTTCATGATCGGTGCCAAAAATCGTGTTAAAAGAGTAGCTCGTGAAAACACTTTCCAAACGAAATCAACCGAGTACATAAAAACAAGAGATGTGTAATTTGCCATCCTTCCGGATAAACACCCACTGGACCATTTTCAACTGTTGCTATTGATTTCGCTGGCACTAAAACTTAAAGCAAAAACCGAAGGAGGGGCTGAATTGTTAAGGGCTATATCGCAGTAAAAGCCGTCCAAATCGAGATGGTGTCAGACTTGACCATCGATGCGTTTTTGGCCTGCTTAAGACTGTTTATTGCCAGACGTGGTCATCCAACAATTATATATCCTGACAATGGAACTAACTTCGTTGGTGCAAAAAGGAAAATCAGCCAACTCTACCAGCTCTGCGCACTTTGTATCCCACCAACGTCACCCCATTTTGGTGCATGTGGGAGGCCGGCGTATAATCTAAAAGCAATACCTTATACGCACAATTGGAGAATCTGCTCAGACTTTCGATGAATAATCCACAGTATTATGTCAGATAGAGTGCTTGCTGAAGTCTCGACCAATTGCACATATAGACACAATTTTTTCAGAAACCTGTGATATTTTAACTTCTTTCCATTTACTTATGGGTTGCTCTCCATACATGTTATCAGACGTGTATTTATGTGAGCCAAGATCACATGTCAATCGGTAGCTTTTGCTTCAAAATATGATGAAAGGGTTCTGGAAACTTTGGAGAGCTGATTATCTCGCACGACATTGCCGTAACGAGCCAAATGGAAGTCAAAAATGACAAATTATAATGTGGATGATGTTGTGCTCGTGAAAGATGACAAAGTTCCTATTATTAGGCTATTAGGACGCATAGTCGATAATCACCCTGGTGCTGATGTTCTAGTTCGAGTGATTAACGTGAAAACCCAACGTGATGTCTACAAAAAACCTATTGAAAAACTCTGACCCATATTAGATAATTAAGTCATTGTTTCCGTAATGAGTGGGTATGTCTATACCGAAATTACTCCCATTTGCAATGTGTATTATGTATATACTAGTACAATTGGTGACAACAGCATTTTTCAGAATATATATGCATGCTCCTATTTCTCTCACTAATTGTACAAGTACATAATATACATAGTTTTCTATGTATAATAAACTGAAATTAAAATATATTATGATCTCGGGACATAGTAAAAGTTTTCATAACGATTGAAGAGATTAGAACACATAAAATATTTGCGCCTATTTTCGGAAATAAAATTATCAAAATTTTATTAAATTGTTCAAGTTCATTTTGGCTTTAGAATTGTTTATGTGAAGTGTGCGAAGCCGCCATCCAATTAATGTGTTCTACGAACAAACATGTGGTTCTTCGAGCTGAATTGAATTTGATCCGGGCAATAAAAAAAATGAATAATATTCAGATGAAGCATCTAGAGTCATCTCCATAAAATTCTTTTCAACTCTGAAATCGGACATGTCTATTTAGAATACGTAATCTTCTCAAACATGTCATAAATATTCCGTGCCAAACCTATTTCGAAATCTAGTTGTGTCGTTATTGGGATTTTGTTGGAACTAATGTTTAATCGATTAATTCTTATTATAAAGGCTTCTTGTGCTGTTCGATATATATATATATATATATATATATATATATATATATATATATATATATATATATATATATATATATATATATATATATATATATATATATTGATATATTATATATATAACAGGTGATCCAACAAGAAGTTTTTTTGAAATAAAACGCATTAAAATCAATTTAATAATCAAAAATAGTATCTGTGAGGTAAGTTCAGTTTATGACATTTAATGAAAATAATTTCTTTTAAATGTTGTCCGCGACTGGCTCTTAGATGATCCATTATATGGGTCCAATATTCGAGCACTCTTTCGAGCATTTTGGCCGATATTCCGTTAATTACGCGTGTTATATTCACTTTTAATGCAGGATTCGATTGTGGTTTATCGATATAAACAAGTGATTTAATACACCCCCATAAAAAGTAATCTAACGGCGTCAGATCAAAAGATCTTGGAGGCCAATTCACGGGTCCCTTTCTTGAAAAGATGTTCTCAATAAAATTTTCTTCGCAATAAAAATTCATTGATCATTGCTCTATGTAGTTTGCGCCATTGACGTTTACACGCTGTCCTTCCGCATTATTAAAGAAATACGGTCCGACGATGCCACCTGCCCATAAACCGCACCAAACTGTGCAATTTTCAGGATGCATTGGAAGCTCTTGAATCTCGTCTGGCTGTTCATCAGCCAACATACGATAATTTTGTTTGTTGATTTATCCATTCAGCTAAAAATAAGCTTGATCGCTGAACAAAATTTTTCGATAAAAAAAACGGATCAATTTGGAGTTATTCCAACGCCCATAAACCAAATCGATGACGCAAAGGAAGGTCAAGCTTCAATTCTTGAACAAGCTGTATTTTGTATGATTGATTGCGGTCTTCACGTACACTTTCAGCTACAGTAGCAATATTCACTTTAAATCGACTTGTACGTACTCTAGTCGGGTGATGAATATCCAATAATAAAGTTGTTCGACATTTATTGATTGTTTCGCGAATAGTGCATTCAACTGGACGATTATGGACACCATAAAATGGTCGAAGAGGAATCACGAAAACAAATTTTTACTGAACAATGATTTTTGAAATAAACTTCCACAATTTGTAAACGTTGTTCTCGCGAAACCTATTCATGGTGAAATATCAATGAGTACTGAACACAAATGTCATATGAACATGACAGTTGTCACGCATGAATCCCAATGAGAACCCCAATTCGAAAAAGTACCTACTATTGGATCACTTTATATAGATGTATATATATATATTTGAAAAATGCATTTCTGGAGCATGGCTGCGAGGATGCTGAGTTAAAGTTTAATCAGTGGGTTTCTACCGACAGATGCAATTTGGAAACTTTTTCACAACCGTTAGATGTATTTCTGGATTATTTCATAAATAAGATGAAGAATCTGTTGCCTCATTACTTCATTTCACTTCAGCAGTCCAGTTTCTTAAAAAATAAAAAATTGGCGCTGAAGTCTACCGAGGTGATAGTTTTATGTGATTTTGCAGAAAATTATGCATTTATAATGCAAAATGCCGCACAAGGTTTTCATTGGAATAATAAACAAGCGACTATTCATCCATTTGTAATTTACCAAAATTTAGAAGGCAAATTACATCACCACACCTTCGTTATAATATCGGATTGTCTTCACCACGATACTGTAGCGGTTCACTTATTTATTGAGAAATTAATGCAGTTTTTGAAAACTAAAATATCCAGTTTATCTAAAATTTATTATATTACCGATGGTGCAGTCACGCATTATAAAAATAAGAAAATTTTTAAGAACATCCTAAAACACAAAGAGGATTTTGGAGTTGACTGCGAATGGCAGTTTCATGCAACAGCTCATGGAAAAGGTCCATGTGATGGAGTAGGGGGTACCATCAAAAGAATGGCATCCAGAGCTAGTCTCACAATGGAATACGGCAGTACAATAACCAATGCAGATGAATTATTTAAATGGGCTAAAACGTTGAAAACAGATATCAATTTTGGATTTTGTTCAGACGCAGAACATAAATCAAAGTAAATAAAACTTGCAACTAGGTTTGAAAATTTAAAAACAGTAAAAGGAACTCACGGTTTTCACGCATTCATTCCAACAGAGGATGGCTATTTGAATTGTAAAAAATATTCTAATTCTGATGATTATCTTAAATTTAAATTGTGATTTTTAATTAGAATAAGATTGAATTTTAAACAATAAAGTAAAATTATCTTCGGGTTTGAAAATAAATAAATACTAATAATTTAACTGAACTGTCTTTTTTGTAAATATGTAATTCCAAAACAATGAGATATACATATCTATTCAAATGTAGTTTTTCCATATAAAAATGAAATAATGCTCTTACTAAAACAGATTTTGCAAGAATATAAAAAATAACGGAGGTCCAGTGTTTTAATATGTTGTAAAATAATAGTTGCCAAATTTAAAAAAAAAAAAAAAAAAAAATAGGTTTTTGAGAAAATTGAAAAAGAACATTTTGGCGGGAAATTTAAAGAAGAAGAAATTAAACAACATACTAATTTTATATTTTTTTGTTAATTGCTATTAACTTATCTTTAAAGTGAGTCCAAAATCATAATTATCGGACAATTAGTTTTTTTTTTATTGCCATAAATACAACATCATAATTATCATTTTTCTCAAAATTTGACACCCTGTATTTTTAACAACAACAACAATAAAAAAAAATTAAGTATTCTTAAACTTTTTTTTTAATCAAGGCTATGCATTGAAAACATAAAAACCATAAAATTAAAACATGACTTACGGCTCCATATAGTGAATTTGGGAGTTCACGTATTTTTCACCATATATATATATATATATATATATATATATATATATATATATATATATATATATATATATATATATATATATATATATATATATATATATATATATATATATATATATATATATATATATATATATATATATATATATATATATATATATATATATATATATATATATATATATATATATATATATATATATATATATATATATATATATATATATATATATATATACATATATATATATGTTCTTTGATACCACAGCATCGAACACTGGTATTGAAAATGGAGCAGCGTTTTTAATAGGAAATAAATGTTCAAACCCAATTATGTTTTTTGCTTGTCGACACCATATAGAGGAAGCAAATTCGAAAAGACGATAAAACCATCAACAAGAGGTCCTGTAATTACAATAGCCGATCGCTTAATTAATGCTCGTATGTACCTGGCATGCAAAATCCATATGTATAAAAGAATACATCCCAGAAACTATTCGAGCTGAAATTGTGGAATTTTTGAAACAACAGTTGAAAATTCATCAAGCTCGTGGGGATTATATTGATTTTTTGGAACAAGGGCTTCTATTTTTGGGGGAATCAATTAATCGATCGGTCGAGTTAAAAACCCAGGTGCTATATCACATGCAAGGTGGATGGCAAAAGCAACAAATGGTTTGAAAATATATTTATTTCGAAACCAGTTCACTCTGTCAGTAATAAAAATTACGATTTAGTCATTAACAATTTTAATTATTTTTAAAACAAACATTTATAATGAGGCTATATATATCAAATAATGGTTCGAATGCAGTATTCCAACTAAAGCAGCTCCAAATGATTTAAAATTATTTAAACAGTTAGTAGAATACGAAGAAATTGATAAACCTTGGACAGAAACAGTTCTTCAGGTACTTTCCAGACATTTATGGTACCTCAGCGAAACTCTTATTGACTTGGACTTGCATTTTTTAATGATTGTATACCATTAGAACAAAACAGATTAATGGTTTCAGCTTCGGATAACCCTGGATATGATGAGAATCCAACGAAAGCCATTATAAATAAAGTCAGAGTAAATCAACTTTATTTATACGATTTTCTGTCGGAAAATACGAAATATTTCTTCAACGCAATTTGTGAATCTTCGACTCAAGAATTCCTTGAAATGAATCCTGAAAAGTGGAATCTAAAGTGTATAAGTGGAAAACAAGAACTATTTATATTTATTATTAATTTGTTAATGATGCTACCGAAAGAGCAATAGCCTTGGTTAGTTCTTTCAACGATAAAATAACAAAGAAAGAGGATGAAAAATAGCTTTAATTTCAAGTAATCGAGGAGTGATATCGAGAAAAGTTTCCTATGAACCTCACAAAATCCCAAATCAAGGAGAATCTCTAATTAGTTGTATGTATCACTATTATTATTAATATTAATGATATAACTAATATTATAAAACAAATTTTAATTATTATGCAGCTTTTTTAATAAACTATATGTAAAAATATATAAAAATGATAGTTTTAATATTTGATTTATAATATTAAAATGGTTCAATTTAATTTTTTCAATAAAAATTCATATTTTAAGCCATATGAAAGATATGGCAATGCATTGTGTAATATCGTTTAAAAGGTTATTTAATGTATCAAAAATTTATCAAATGTGAAATTTAAAAAGAAATACAATAAATACACCAGTGACCAGATTCAGACCCCTATTCACGAAAGCTATGAAAAACTGCGTTCAATCGAAAATTCTTGTTTTAGAAAATAATTTATAGTTTTTGATCCAGGTAAGATATCAAAGAGTATAATATCACATTTGAAAGGTTATTAAGTGCTCTAAAATAGCGTGTATTGTTCGTATTTAAAAAAAAAAAGTTGTATCCCTGACCTGCAAAGCTTTTTACAGAAAATGCGACAAAAGTCATAAAATTTTGCTAAAAAAAAGTGCTTAGAACTACCTTTAATGATAACGAAACACCAATATGCTTTTAGTCAATAGTGCATACAATTTTACTTCAAGAAATGGTATGCATATTCGTTTTTATTTAAAACATGTGTGAGACTTATATTTTATTAACGAGAACTCGGCAATTTTACGATTTTTTCATCGACAATACCAATTATTCGTTCAGTTTATTTGGTGTAGCTTAAACTTCATAAGTGCATAGTTGAAAAACTTGTTAGATTATAATAATTGGTAATTATTATCTTGCAATAAATTATGAAATATAATACAAGGTAAATATTATAAAGAACAATCAATTGCACAAGATGATCCTTGTATTATAAATATTATAAATAATTGGGCAAATTTTATATTGTCGACTACGCCTTTGTTTTTAATTATTGATAAAGAAATTTCATTAAAATTATCTTTGTTTGCTCTTCCTTCTATGTACATAATACATTTAAATATATATATATATATATATATATATATATATATATATATATATATATATATATATATATATATATATATATATATATATATATATATATATATATATATATATATATATATATATATATATATATATATATATATATATATATATATATATATATACATATACGTATATTATATACGTCAATTCATAGTGAAATCGTTACAATTTTTTTTTAATAAATAGGGAGTATACCAAGTCCCCTATATTGAATAGATTAAAATAAAATATCAGTCAACGACCATTCATTGTAAAATGCAGTTATCAACAAATTTCATGTTTGTATTATACCGTTTTTAAGTTTCATTACTGAAATTTACAGAGATCATGATTTGTGCTGAACGTTTTGAATATTTAAATTTTGTCTTAATTATAAAGGAGTTATAAAGTTATTATGTACATACTATATGTACATATATCGAATGTGTAGCTAACTGCTATTATTAAGGAAAGAATGGAAAGAGACAGATATGGAGCATGAATTTCATGCGCCAAGATTTCTTAATGTAGTCAGTATAACTTTTTCCAATATGTACTACAGGTCAAGTAAGGTTGGAGTGGCTGTCCCAGTGACTAGCATATGCCAACTGGTAAGTAGCCATAACACTTTTAAAATCTTAGGTCCGTCAGCTCATTCAAGTGGGGAGCTCTCATAAATTTCATTCTGATTTGCGCTAGACGGGGACAGGTGCAAAGCAGATGGAGAACAATTGTTTCCCTCGCCCCATCTTCGCAGCTACGACAGTAATCATACAAGGATACTCAAGGTCTGCCCAAATGTTTACCTTGGTGAGTGTCCCATGATAACTGCCACGACCATACGCCTAGTATGGCCAGTTTTTCCTCCAGTTTTGTCCAGATCTGCCTAGCCACTACGTTCAAGCCGGTATTAGACCATATGTCGTTCCGTGTTCTCATAGCTTCCTCATCTGCGTTTATACCCACAATGTTCGAATTCCCTGCCACCATTGAACTGGTCAGCCACCTTATTTATTGGTGAGAGACAATTCTGGGCTACCTTTGACGTAAGGACGGGTGATTGTAATGTTTTAAATGCAGCTTGACTGTCCGGAAAAACCCTTATATATATATTACATTGCACCTTAACCAGCCAATGACTTCCATTATTTTATAATTTTCGCTTTCTTTTCATACCAATTTCGTTCATTTTATTGTATTGCAGTACAATTTTAAAAGGTGAAAAATATTTAACTCTGTTATTTTGGCTGCGGTACATATGTACTGCAGTAAGTTTTCGTGAAGCAAGCTGGAAGAACAAAAAATTATCATCTCCTTTTGTGGAATTACTTTATATAAAAGTAGAGTAAATAATGAAACGACGTACATATGTATATTAATTTACAACTTTGTTATTGTAGTATTCTAGAGAATTTGAATTATACGTGATTATCTACATTTATCAAGAATATAAGATGTCCTTGACTTTCAAAATGACTTTGTTGTACTATGTATAATTCTCTATTTTAAAACGAATATAATTATAATACATAATTCGTGTTTCATAATGTGTTTTATCAAAACCGTCTATAGATACCAGCCTGATCAAAATCAATACTGTTAAATGGTTTTGACTAAACACGCGACAGTATGTGTCGCATATGTATATGCCAAATTAAATATCGTATATAAGAAAAATAATAAAGCAAAATAAATTGTATCAATTTATATAGTAACTACTACATTTGCGTGTGCATTAATTTGTGGTAGTATCTGTGAACGAAGCCTATTTTTCAGGCTTGTATCTATAGGCGGTTTTGGTTTTATACTTTTATATATGGGTATGTATTATAAAGCATATACATACATGCATAATGTAATTACGATAAGATTTACCTAAGATAAAGTCGCGGCCACATGATTCGCGAATGTCGACGAATGTTCGGCGAATATATTTGCAAAGACGACTGTCCACATGATTTGTTACATATTCGTGTTGTTGCGAATAGCGAATGATAGCCAACGTGGGCCGATGAAGTTTTTTATTTGTCGTTGGTTGTCACTTTTATAATAGTAATGAACTTATTATTTTATTATTAAAATAAAACAAATAAATTAATCTATTTATTTTTGTCTAGTTTCTATAAATCCGATATATTTAGCTGCACACGTGGTATTATTGAAATAATCATAAACACTAATGACGAACCTCATCATTAAAGCAGTCCCAACATAAATATTTTGTTCATGAGTTGTGGTGTATAGACGATACCACCAACGTATACACGAGCGTGTACGAATTTAAACATATGTCATTATTTTTCTGTCCATACGACTCGTCGATTGCACATTCGTCGACATTAGCGGATCGTATGGCCGCGGCCTAAAACTCAACTTTACCTAGAATCAAAATCACAATTGATCTCGATATTCAAATGCCCTAAAAGTAAATCTAAAATAGTGTACATCTCCGCTATATAAAATAATATATGAAAAATATTTAAAAAAACGTTTTCTTGCAACGTATGACACATAAAAAACGGTCAACTAAAAAATATCGTGTATTTATTTAGTTGAATCCTAGAAATAAATTTGTTTGGGAATGATATAAAATATGTTTCAATTAAATTTTGATAAGAAAATAATAATCATTATATATTTTCCTACACATACATATATTTAGTACAATATTTAGTTTTATACAATCAAAAAAATAATTTTTGAAGTGCAATATTGTATGCAGCCAAAACTGCTAGAATAAGGTTACATGATACCAAAACAAATAAAAAAAATAAATAAAATCAAAATTTATTTTATCGGACGTCTATATAAAAAAAAAATCTGCAACGGAAAATATTTTCATTTATTTCAGTTTAATAATCTTTATTTGAATATATTTGCCATTGCAGAAATTTTTATTTATATATAGACACAGTTTAACATAATATCATAGACATATGTTGACAATTCAATTGAATAATTAATTAAAAATATTTCAGCAAAATATACAAGAACAATAATATCAAGCTGTTACAAAAAAGTAGACAAGTAGACATACGACTGCCACAAGACATAATTTAGTTTAATATTAGACGTACGTTTTTTCTATCGACTAACAAAAATAATATGTCTCGATTTTTTTTATCACTAAAATTTACGCTTAATTCCTATTGATTGCATTGTCAGAATTGTTGTTAAAAATGCAATTTGATATGGAAAAGTTGTTGCAGATTGCTAATTAAAGATATTTATTAAATGTGGTAGTCATTTAGAGTTAGCAATCTTTTCAAAATTGTAAATATCTGTAAATTATCTATACATATTTTGTATAGACATGGTTTGGTACTCTTAGTTAAAGATAATTTTTACAGTATGTTGTCTAACTGATAACATTATTTATTGTAATAGAGATGTTATCACATTTCAATTTATGGTTAAAGCCAAACTGTGTTTATGTTGATTTATTTTTCTAGAAAGGGTATTTGTTAGATTGATATGATGGTTGTGAAGAGCTTCGTTTCACTACATTAGTAAGATTTATTTCAAATACTATCATAGGGAGGATCAGCTAGTCGAAATCCCGATTGTTGATAATACCTATAAACTCGCCCACTAAAGCAGCCCCAAGATAATCAATTTATAATAATATAGTATTGAATAGGCAGTGATCATAATTTAATACCTACAACGCTATACGATCTCAGTTTCCGTACAAGTCAAAAAAGCTAAGATTATGCACATAGCAAAACAATGAAAACAGTGTCAAATTAGATCGGTAATTTAAAATAGTGAATTCTGGGCTGCGATGTTATAACATCATTATGAGATCTTATAACATCATCGTATATATCTCTTTTTCTACGAAAATTGTCTTTTTCATATTCGATTCCTCAATTTCGATAATTGTGATCACAGCCTGCTCGATTCTATTTCTATAATTTTTGTAATTTTTTTTATTTATTTAAATTTTGTTATCTACCTATCCCGAAATCGCAATTAGCTTACAAGCGTCAAGGATGTTACGCCATAGTTAGCCAAATCGAGGAAGCACGGCGACAGTACCGATTTGTTTTATTGACCATCTACACGTTGTATAGCTCCAATGCAGCCTACACTGACATGAACGATGGCTCGGTCTAAGAATTCTGCACTTTCAACTGAGAGTCATATATGTGCTACTCATCGTTCCGATCGAAATCAAGGATCAAGAATACCTTTTGCATCTTGTCACTATTGGGATTCGAAAACCCGGCACCTCCCGATACAAACGTCACAGTTTTAACCACCGTGCAATTTTAAAAACGAAAGAGTAGTATAGAATTTGTTCGTGAAAAAAGAGACATAAACATCGAAAGTCGAAAATAGTGTTGTTACATCATTTAGTTATGATAATCAATTTATCTAAAAAATGTATAATAGTTAGAATGTAAAATTTAATGTTCTTTAATTCCAATACCTAATGGTTATACATACAATTTTGTTATTTTTCACTTGGGTTTATTGGATATATTCTAGTCACCACTTTAAAGTGTTCAATTTATTAATTCTTAGATTACGGTCGCGGAAAATGCGAAAAATCTACAAGCATTTTCATGTTTAAATTTTTTCTTTATTAAATATTATAACAATTGGAAAAATCGGTCTATTCAAAACAGTAATATGCCAGATCTATTGACAAATCTCTAAACTGAAAAGGGCCATACTAATTGGTTTGTAACTAAAATAGCAATTATTTATGTAATTTGAGCTACAATGATATTTTCTATAGTAATAAACACAAGTTATATAGTTATAGTTATATACACTACAGTACTGCGTACCATAGATGATGAAGTATTTGAAATAAGGCGATAACCATAATTACGACCGTTCAGATTGCTACAGAAATTTCAGTGAACACAATCAATAGGAGTAGAATCTTCAGAACGCGCTTTTTGCGCTACAATCAATTCGAAATAAATATTTTTCATAATGCTTTTCCAAATACAAAACTGTTCTGTATTACACAGAAGTCAAACCGGAAACTTTCAATTCAACTTGCCAAACTTGCCTATATTCTTATTATAAAGGATAATTTTAATTTAGTTGGTCCCAGTAAAATTTACATTGAAGCTTTAACCATAGTTTTGATACTGATTTAGACGATGTTCGTGTTTCTTTGCATAATTCTTTATTTCTTCACTGACTTATTCCATCTTTAGGTTCCTATGAAAGTTGTCATTTCTTGTGTATCATTGCGCATTTACTATGCCGCCTAGAACTTTATTTTAGAATGCTTGTATCATTTTTACATTTATCTTCTTATAGTACAATCCCAAAGCTGAATGCCATAGGTCCATGTAGGTTTTAGTATTTGCCGATAGAATAGCAATTTATTATGTAGGGTTAACTCAGAGTTTCTTCCTATGGGTCTTTAATATTTAATTCTTCTTTTTTCTTTTTCACATGCTCTTTCCACTTGAGTTTAGCGTCAAGAGTCATGCCTAGATAACTTAACTTTTTGATTGGTAAAATTTACATGTAATAATTTCGTCTAGTTAAGATTAGTTCGCTCATCTTTTCGTCCAGTTATACTCACTGTGTTAGTAGCCCTCTGCAGTTTGGCTATATTGTTTCATTTATGTTGTCAGCTATTGTTAAGACTGCACTATCATCCGCAAATATTCTTCTTCGTAATTTAGTAATAATATAATATACGTAATATTTTAATATCTTGTAAAACTGCCTCGGTAGTTCTCGGTGTAGTTTATATTCTAGTCCTTGATGCCATACCTTGTAAAATGCTTGAGCTAAAAATATACTCGAGCTCCAAAAAGATTTTCGAGCTCGAAAATATACTTGAGTTCCAAAAAGATACTAGAGCATAATCGTTTTATTTTCAAGTGAATCTTCAATTATATTTGTAATTCTGTGCACTTGCTCTATAGTGGAGTGATTTTCTCTGAAGCCAAATTGGTGAGGAGGAATAAGATTTATTTTCTCTATTATTGATTTGAGTCTCTTGAGCAGTGGTTTTTCGAATATTTTTAAAATAGTTCGAGCAATGAAATTACGCCTATACGGTTTTCTGTCGTTAGGTGGATTATTGTTTTCTTATCATAAATACTTCTGCTACCTTCCATTGATGTGGGACATGATTCAGTCTGAACACTGTGTTGATTATATGAAGTATTTCAGGTAGCGCCTTAATTAATTGTACGGTAACTAAGCCATATCCTGGATAATTTTTTGTGCTTAGGTTATTATTGATTTCGTATTTTAACTGTTGTAGGTAGTTAGTTCATCCACTTTAATTACTGGTGTTATATTTTCATAAGCTGTTTGCCAAGGTAGGTGTGGAAAAGTATAATCAAGGTGTGCTGCAAATTAGACAGTTTATTGTGTTGCACTTTTAGACCAGATATCATCGTCACTTTTGATTGAAGGTACTTACATTTTTGGTTTAATCATTTTGTCGGTTTTCAAAGAGAGTAATTGGTGTATTTTTGACCAGTAAGGCTACTTAGGAAATTGCTAATTGATTTGTCTTTCAACTTCCTTGATTAAAAATTTTAATTTATTGCATAGATGATTAAGTATTCTCTTAATCAGTGGAGCTCGATTTCATTGCCAGGTTTTTCATGCTTTTCGTTTTTCTTTGACTAATTCTCTGATTTTCAGTGGTTAGTTCGCTTCTATTTTTGATCATTTCGGTTAAGATAAGGGAGAATTGCTCCATATTGCGCATTGAGTATTATTATTTAGGAGGTCTAGTTTGTCTTCTAACTGTACCGACGTTTTAATTGGAACTTGTAAATTGGTGTTGTTTTTAATTAGCTTCCGGAATTGTTCCCAGTTAATTTTTATGTTTTTTTTATTAACAATTGTTGCACTAAGAATCATGATGAGAGGTGAAGGATTTGGCGATAGTATAGCTGTTTTATAGAGATATGTAATTTACCGATATTATTTTAGTAATGTAGAAGGCTTAATCTTTAAAAGGTCAAGGCTAGTTTTGATTCCAGGATGAAGAACATCCCTTTGACGTTTTCCATGCCTGTGTTCAGAATTTTTCTATGGCGCATTTTCGAGTACTGAATTATTCAAATTTACATCAAATTGAAAAATGAATATGGGAATTATTCAATAGTTCAATTCGGCTTAATCTTTAAAATGTCAAGGCTAGTTTCAATTCCAGGTTGAAGAACAACCCTTTGACGTTTTCCATGCCTGTTATATATATATATATATATATATATATATATATATATATATATATATATATATATATATATATATATATATATATATATATATATATATATATATATTAATACAGTGTTTAAAGGCCATTACTGGCCCCTTACTGCGTCAACAATCTGGCTTTAATGGTTTCGATCCTGGGCTTGTTCTTCTGGGCCTACCATATAGTGGCTCCCCTTTCAGAGATCGATGCACAATTCGTTCCGGATCAGCACGCAGAATGTGACCGAGCCAGCGTACTCGTTGAGGATTTACTTCATGCACAATATCCGGGATCTTCATCAGATCTCTGATCTCGATATTGTACAGAGCTCGGTTTGTGCCATCTATTTCGTGTTTTGGGCCGTAAATCACACGCATGACTCTTCTCTGAAATATAAGGAGCCACCTCTCGCACTCATCCGTCAACTTTCACATCCAAACAAAACAACGGGTCTGATCAACGCTTTGTAAAGCTTCAAGTTCACGGCACTTGATAGGTGTTTAGATTTTAGCAGTGGCCTCAAAGGATACAAAGCACGGCTGCCAGCTGCCGTATTATCGTATATTCACACGACGTATATTCTCACCCACACTATTATAGTGAGTGATAAGAGCGCCCAAATATTTGAACCTGCTCACTCTTTCAAACGTGTAGTGGTCACTACTAAAATCTGGTGTGCTATTTTCTCGATAACCTGAGATCATCTATTTCGTTTTGAATTCATTGATCTGGAGTCCAACAGGAGTTGAAAACTCTACAAGCGGATCAATCATTTCCTTCACTCTGTTGCTTTTCAGTCCAATCCCGCATATGTCATCTGCAAATGCAAGCACCTGATTGGACTGGCGATCTAAGATGTTGCGCTGAGGTGTTTCAGTTTTACGAAAGATGTACTCCAACATGAGATTAAAGAGTATCGGGGACAGAGTATCTCCTTGCCGAACACCCAAGTTAACTGCAAAAATGTTTATAACCTGTTCTCAACTTTAACACAGCATTGAGACTGTGTCACTGTCATTCTACACAATCGTACCATTTTTGTTGGCATTCCTAGATATTCCAGGGCAGATCACAAATTTTCTCGATTTTTCGAATCATAGGCCTGCCGGAAATCCAGGAACACTTGATGTACGGGGATGGAAGTCTCATAATATTTGGGTGACTCTATACAATATAATGTAGGACAGTAACTTATATGCTGTGCAAAGGAGAGCTATACCGCGATAATTCTCACACTTCAAGCGGTCTCCCTTCTGGAAGATGGGACATATCGCGGCCACTTTCCATTCGTCAGGCATTACTTTTGTTCGCCATACTAATCGAATATGGTCGAAAAGACAGTTTCCGGAGTATCCCCTCCGAATACCAAGAGCTCCGAATTAATGGAGTCCACTCCAGGTGAGTGGTTTCATATAGTCTCTGCATGGCCCTAGTGAATTCCTCATGGGATGGATCCTCAATGCAAATCTCCGCAGTCTGTATTTGAGGTGACGCAACTACAGTCTGTGACGCATGATGAACACCAAGCACATCGAGAACATCTCGATATTGTACAGAGCTCGGTTTGTGCCATCTATTTCGTGTTTTGGGCCGTAAATCACACGCATGACTCTTCTCTGAAATATAAGGAGCCACCTCTCGCACTCATCCGTCAACTTTCACATCCAAACAAAACAACGGGTCTGATCAACGCTTTGTAAGGCTTCAAGTTCACGGCACTTGATAGGTGTTTAGATTTTAGCAGTGGCCTCAAAGGATACAAAGCACGGCTGCCAGCTGCCGTATTATCGTATATTCACACGACGTATATTCTCACCCACACTATTATAGTGAGTGATAAGAGCGCCCAAATATTTGAACCTGCTCACTCTTTCAAACGTGTAGTGGTCACTACTAAAATCTGGTGTGCTATTTTCTCTATAACCTGAGATCATCTATTTCGTTTTGAATTCATTGATCTGGAGTCCAACAGGAGTTGAAAACTCTACAAGCGGATCAATCATTTCCTTCACTCTGTTGCTTTTCAGTCCAATCCCGCATATGTCATCTGCAAATGCAAGCACCTGATTGGACTGGCGATCTAAGATGTTGCGCTGAGGTGTTTCAGTTTTACGAAAGATGTACTCCAACATGAGATTAAAGAGTATCGGGGACAGAGTATCTCCTTGCCGAACACCCAAGTTAACTGCAAAAATGTTGATAACCTGTTTTCAACTTTAACACAGCATTGAGACTGTGTCACTGTCA
Source organism: Tipula unca (assembly GCA_951394425.1). Taxonomy (NCBI): domain Eukaryota; kingdom Metazoa; phylum Arthropoda; class Insecta; order Diptera; family Tipulidae; genus Tipula; species Tipula unca. Next base: position 110,580,847 of record OX596380.1, read on the forward strand.
TTCTACACAATCGTACCATTTTTGTTGGCATTCCTAGATATTCCAGCGCAGATCACAAATTTTCTCGATTTTTCGAATCATAGGCCTGCCGGAAATCCAGGAACACTTGATGTACGGGGATGTCTCATAATATTTGGGTGACTCTATACAATATAATGTAGGACAGTAACTTATATGCTGTGCAAAGGAGAGCTATACCGCGATAATTCTCACACTTCAAGCGGTCTCCCTTCTGGAAGATGGGACATATCGCGGCCACTTTCCATTCGTCAGGCATTACTTTTGTTCGCCATACTAATCGAATATGGTCGAAAAGACAGTTTCCGGAGTATCCCCTCCGAATACCAAGAGCTCCGAATTAATGGAGTCCACTCCAGGTGAGTGGTTTCATATAGTCTCTGCATGGCCCTAGTGAATTCCTCATGGGATGGATCCTCAATGCAAATCTCCGCAGTCTGTATTTGAGGTGACGCAACTACAGTCTGTGACGCATGATGAACACCAAGCAGGTCGGTAAAGTGTCCATTCCATGCGTCAAGTTTTGCGTCGATGTTGACACAGAGGTTTGCATCCCGGTCCCGAATGGCAGTAGACGCAGGCTTGAAAGTATGGTGCAATCCAGGAATTCCTTTAAAGATATTACGTGAACTGCGCTCATTGCTGAGTTGTTGTACTTTCAGAACCTCGGCCTTCCATCATTCTCGCTTTTTCTTGGGTCTGATTTTCACTATACCTAAATTCTGTTGAGCAGCACTGACAATATATATATATATATATATATATATATATATATATATATATACATATATATATATATATATATATATACGTATATATATATATATATATATATATATATATATATATATATATATATATATATATATATATGCATATTACACAATTATTTATTGTTTGATGAGTTATAATGTACATACATATGTATGTATATAATAATTGTACATACATAATTATGTTTTAATATCCGGTTTTTTGATATCTGCTTTATATTTTATTTTGGGGAACGAGGCGTAAGTTTTCATATAAAGTAAAATATACTATATAGAACTTAAATATGTTTTGGCTAAAAAGTCAAACCATTCAAATATTAATGATTAATGGAACCCACGTGTGATGTATTCGTTTCAAATTTTTAACAAGAATAAGACTTTTTCGTTAGAGTGTAAAAATCTCGACAAAATAAATAATTTTTTCAGTGGCAAAAATATAATAATATATTACTGTTTTTGTCAGATTATGGATTTAAGTTCTGGCTAGTGAACACTTCCCCTTTTGTTTTACACTTTCTGAATTTAATTAATTTTAAAACGGAGTACAGACAACAACTTAAAAATATAAAAATTATATGTAAGACGCTAAATGTTACGGTTTGGTAATTACAAATATTTTCAACGGAAACTTAAATTCTTCTAGATTAATTTTATTGTAATATGTCCAGGGAACTTAAAGGAATTATGTACATACAGTGGAGTATCCAGGGATTTTTTGGGGAAATTGTAAATTTAAAAATGAAGATTCGTTTCATCAATTCAAACTTTCGTAGATATAGCTGATCTTCTGCAATTAACGTTTGAAGACTGCAGTTCTCTAAATCAAATCTATCAAGTCTAGAAAAAAATTTAAAATCCGTATATTTTCAGTTAACTCGGATGTTCGGCAGGGAGACGCTCTGTCCTCTGTATATAATCTTCAATCTCATGTTGGAGTACATTTCTCGTACATCTCAGCGTAACATCTTATATCGCCAGTCCCATCTGGTGCTTGCATATGCAGATGATATTTGTTTGCGTAATTGGACTGAATAGTAACGGAGTGAAGGAACTCATACTTGATCCGCTTGTACTGTTTTCAGCTTCTGTTGGACTCCAGATCAATGAGTCCAAAACAAAATACATGATCTATGTATGGTTACAGGGGAAATGGCACACCAGATTTTGGTAGTGGCCGCTGTGTGAGGGAGGTTCAAATATTTGGGTTCTCTTATCACTCACGATAACAGTGTGGGTGGGGATATTAAGGTGCGACCGGTAGCTGGCAGTCGTGCTTTGTATCCACTAAGGCCACTGCTAAAATCTAAACACCTGCCAAATGCCGTGAAGCTGGCTTCTATTCTTCTATTGCAAATTGCAATATTAAACATTCATACCTACATATTTTAAACAATTTTTAGTAATTGCAATACATACCTATACATACTTGAGTAACATAATAAATCTTTAAAAATACAAATTAAAATTAAATAGTTATATAGACGATGTTATTAAAATAAGCCCTTTTGATTTTACAATAGCGTATTTTCCTTCCTAAACTAAATTTATTTTATTCCGATTGTTTCCAAGACAAAATAATGATAAATAAATACAAATCATCTATAGTTTAAAATTCAAATCTAAACCGATATGGTATAGTGGTTGTGAAAGGGACTTGCATATAAAATTTATTTATTTTTGAATATAACTACTTTACATATACCTACCGGAAATAATGAAACAATGTATATAATACGTATTTGAAATATCTAAATACTCGTAAATAACATGTACGGAAAGCAGCAAATAAACTTCCCTTCCTTTGTGATTTTCACATATCGCTATTATAGACGTATTAAATTTTATTGAATTTATAGGGTCAATAGTTCCTGATTTTGAAATTTTAATATTATTTGTTGTGTTAAATTCTGCTATGAAATTCTTCTACATAAGTTTATTCAAAAATATTTCACCCCTATTTTATATACAAAAAGATTTACTTTCCACTTTAATTGTCTCACATGTATGAACAGGTACATCGGAGTTCCGCGTCCTTAGTCTTGTAAATTTATTTAAAAAAAATTCTCATAATTATTATACAAAATAAATTACTTATAACTATTACAGTTCACGTGGCTTAAAATTAAAAAAGAAATGGAATTGCATTTTTATGCCGTGAGTTTCGGTTTTTCATTTATTTATGAATATGTGTATGTTCTCACAAATAACATGAATGCAATAAAATTTCTAATTTATTTATTTTTCATATAGGGATTCATTCACCAAATTAAAACCAATAATAAAATAATCATGTACGATACGAACAAACTAAATAGAGTAAAGTACTGAGAGAATATAATGTCTACACGATTTACTACACAAATTTATATCTACAGTGATATGTCATATGTAATACAGTTGTTTCCAATTTTTATACATAGAACATGAACTTGCAATATATGTACATAATTTGGTGTTATTTGAATAATTAAATCAAAACCATCCGATCGAACCATAGAATAAAAAAAGTTGACCACCGGAAATAAAATTATAATAATAATAATTTCACATGTTATTTTAAACTTTGGTTGGGGACTATTTTTATGGTTGAATACTTTTTATTTGTTATAGAAATAATATTTTTTATTTGTAAATGGATTCGTCACTTAAGCCCGAATATAAAAAATTTAGAATAGAAATAAATGGTCGAGACTAATTTAACTATGATAAAATTGTAATAGTGCATACAACAGTTTAAGATGGTTGCTGTTACAGATATTTTCAAAAATCTGATCTCAGCGCTTTTGATTCTGTCACTACCATTTTCATTGTGCTCTGACCACAAGATGACATCAGAAATTTTGTAAAAACAATACTCGATGCTAGTATAATAAAACGGGAGCATTAGACTGTTATCAATGAATGATATTGATAAGAAATTTGATTTTTCTCACGGGTTAATTCAAATTTATCTAAACTATACGCAATCATAATGTAAAATACTCAGCTTATATAATACTCAGCTTTTGAAGGACTATTTCACCATAATCAGCGAAAAAAGTTTTGTTTCAGTAGCCCACATTCCAGATCTTTATCCGAAGTATTTACATCGAATATTTAAAATCAGTGGAATTTCATCATAATTGCTTAAGCTTAACGTCTATGGCGCCATATTCCATTCAGATACGTAACATTGAAATATACCGTTCCGTCCCTATATAATGTTTAGTATTTTATCGCTATATAGTGTTTCGTATTCTATTCTCACTATCGAATCTTATAGGTCATTTGTAATTTTTCATTCGTGATTTTTTCTTATTGTGCTTGAATTACATGTGTGTTGTATATTTCAAATTTTGTGATAATTTATACAATAATAATAAAATATTTGCCTCTCTTTCTCCTTTTACTAACCCGAATCAAATTTTTTCGTGTTTTTTCGGGCTTCAAAAATTTAATTATTTTTTAAAACCCGAAAGAACTCCACATATATTAAAATTTTTGATTAACCCATATCAGTCGTTCATAGATGACACTAGTGTCAATAGACTATACTATGTCTCAACTCAACCCTTAAATTTTCTAATCTATACTATGTCTCAACTCAACCCTTAAATTTTTTAATTTTAAATTTCAAACGTCAAAATACAAACATATTTTAAATAAAATATAAAAACATTTATATTATTTATTTTATATTAAGAAAAGGGAATTGGAAGGCGCTGCCAGTTTATAAAAACGTATAATAAAGTGTATAAATTAATATTTAGTAAGAAATAAAATTGTTAAAATGTTTTAGCTCATGTAGCTGCGTAGATACACGACATTTTCTCTAATAATTGCTGCGTTTTTTTATTAACAGAACTTCAAGTCCTATATAGAACATTGGGAATAATACTGGGAAATTTTATTTTATTTAACCAATATATTTTAATTAAGTTTTATTTATTTTGAAAGTTTCAACTTATAACAATATTTTTTGACGTTTATTCTCAAATAACACAGGTATTCAGTTAGATACAATGAAAAATATATTTTCTAAAATATTTCCTTTTTATGATTTATCGAGAACTTGAAAAAAACATTATTTTATCCAGAACATTGAAAAATAAAATTAAATTTAATTGTATGTTGATAATATTGAATCAGATATGTAGTTTAACATTAAATGAATCATATTTATTGATAAAAAATTAAATTAGAAAATTGTTATCCAGTGCTGGGATGTTCTATCATCACTTCGGTTCGCTTCGATAGACATTTGTGTCTCTTTTTTTACGAACTAAATTTTATTTTCGATGGCAAGTGAAAAGAGGAAAAAGAGATAGTTTGCAAATTTCTTCTAACAGGCTGAGATCGCAATAGACAAAATGTAATTCAAAAAACGCATTGAAGCACAATTTTGTTCGTAAAAAAAGAGACACAAATGTCTATCGAAGCGAATTAAAGTGATGATAGAACATCCCAGCACAGAATTTCATTCGAACTCGAAAATTTTTGAATAAAAAACCACGACTAATGATAGGTTCATAAGAAAGTGTTTCCCTATTTGTGGGACACAATCACGGGTAGTCCATTGTATTATATTCCAAAACATAATATATACACAAAAATTAGTTTTTCTAAAATCACAAAATATTAATTACATACTTATAATACAAAAAAGTCTCTAACAAAATGTTTATAAATAAATGATTAAGGTTTAAGCACACTGTAAACTGAGTGAAACTCTAAAGGCAATGCCACATGCAGTTCTGTTTCCGACCGATTCGGTAGAAAATATGGCAAGATACGCCACATGAGTAAAACAATAATCCGACCGATTTTTACAACAACAATTATTATTTTTTGTTTTGTTTCTTTTTTGACAAATTTATCAAATTATTACCAATTATTACACAGATTGACAGCTGCGTTTGTAAACAAAATAAAATTATCATCGAAGTGAGGTTATACTCACAACTAAAATAAATATCGGTGATATTTGAAGCGTTCGGAACCGACAAAATTTGTATTGGGAAGCGTTCGGAACCGACAAAATTTATACCATTTACGTAAGAAATCGGTTGTCGGACCGACAGAATCGAAAAACTCTTATTATTCAATTAAAATCGTTATATTATTATAAATTTATGATTTTAGTCACTAATTGTAGTTATTTCATATATTTTCTCAATAGTTTAAGCCAAAAATATGCAATCATTTAATCATAAATGAAAAAAATCGGTCCCAGGCTTTCGCCTTGATATTTTTGTCATGTGGCAACTCCTTAATAAAGATAAATAAAAAATGTTTTCGAAAAATCTAATCCGTCTTATAAAACAATAACGAAGTGGATCTGTCTATTCCAACAAGATAGAGAGTTGCTGGAAGATGACCCCCACTGTGGAAGACAGGCGGATTTGAAATCCGGATTTGAATTAAGTATAATATTAAATATACTTGTATTTATTGGCAGTGTTAGTACAATTTTACACATTCATCTTAAGCTGTCAAAAGTTAGTGCAAGATTGATTCCCCGAATGTTGACTATGGGACAAAAAAAATATCGAATGGAAACTTCTAAGGTAATTTTAGAAATGAGTGAAGACGATCCGGTTAAATTTATAAACCAAATAGTCGTCAGTGATGAAATGTAGATTCATCACTATGATTCAGAGTCGAAACAGGAATCCATGCAATGGATAGCACAGGGAAATCCACCACCAAAAAAGTTTAAGGTTCAACCATTTGCGGGGAAGATAATGGCATACATTTTGTGGGATGCTGATGGAATTTTGATGATTGACTACTTTCCTCAAAGACCACAATAACAGGGGCTTATTATACGGGGCTTTTGAACAGATTGAAAAATGATATTAGGGAAAAACGACGAGCTCAAATCGTAAAAAAATATTGTTTTTACATGACAATGCACCAGTTCATAAGGCGAATGTCGCACAACAAGCCTTACGAGATTGCAAGTTCAATGAAATACCGCATCTACCTTACAGTCCAGATCTGGCTCCAAATGATTATTTCCTTTTTTACAAATTTGAAGAAAAAACTAAGAGGGCTAAGATTTTCAAATGACAGTGAGGTAATGTCCGTTATAGAAGAATATTTTGAAGAACAAGAGAAATCATTTTATTTTGATAGTTTGTACAAATTAATTGACAGGTGTAATAAGTGCATTAGCGTGGGTGGAGCTTATATTGAGAAATAAAAATATTTTTGAATAAAATGTACCGTTATTTCATATAGATTTACCGAACTTAATGAACTCCCCTTGTCGTTCTAATGGAATTTCGCATTTTTTTACTCTTATCGTTTTTTCAGTAAAAAAATACAGCCAGTATTTTTCGTATGGAAATCAAGCTTATCAAAACTTAATTAAAAAACAACATGGCTGACTAGCAGGCTCCGTTGTCTATTGACGACTGATATGGCAATGTCAAATATTTATAGAATTTATATTATTTAAAAAAATTTCGCTAAAACATTTTTAGCTGTTCCGTAGGCGCTGATGATCGAATATTATAGCGTTTAGTTAGTTCATATTATTCCAATAGATAACTCAATTCCAACTTTGACAGTCGTCAATTACCCAGCAACATTTTTGTTGATAATAACTTGTCTGGTAGTTGTCTTGCAGTAAGAAAAAAATATGAAATTACTAATGTTAAAAAGGGACAAATGTCATTGCCAATAAGTCTTGTGGTTGCCTGGAGTGTGTTACACCAAAACCGTCTATAGATACAAGCCGGAAAAATATGCTTCGTTCACAGATACCATCAAAAATTAATGCACATGCGAATGTAGTAGTTACCATGTAAATTGATACAATTTATTTTGCTTTATTATTTCTCTTATATACGATATTTATTTTGGCATATACATACATATGTATATACGACACATACTATCGCGTGTGTAGTTAAAACCATTTAACAGTATTGATTATGTTCCGGCTTGTATCTATAGACGGTTTTGGTTACACACAACATATACAACTCTTAACACTTAGAATTTCACACCATTTTGAATTTCGTTATTCGGTGTTCACTTTATTTGTCTGTTGTATGTCTAATTTTTGAATGTTTGTAAAATAATAAACACGTCTGTGTTGGTAGTGTGTATATGAATTTACAATTTTGCAATAACATTTAATATTAGATGCGAAAGAAGTGTTAAAATACAAATTTTCGACGCGCACAATCGGGAAAAAGTAAATCCCGATTTTTTCTAGAATAGTGATGTAATTTAAAGTTTAATTTAAGCTTAATTAAAAATTTAATATTTTATAATTATAGTTTTAAGTTTATTATAATAAATTTATTTAGTAGTTAATATGTATTAGTTTAAAATTAACATAAAAAAAATATTTAAAATAAAGAAAATGACAGACAAATTAACTGTTATTTAATAACCGCCCCGGACACGTTGCTAAATATGGTGAAGAATTATTTGACTAAAGGCAGCTATCAGACTTGTTACCACGGACATCCTAACAAAATGTTACTAAAGACGATCAGAACTGTTACCGAAAACCACTAAAGACACGTATCCATATTACACCATTAGACCAGGGGCTCGATTATGTACGCATTACGAGTTACGAGTTTTTTGAAATTACGGCCAAACGCGATTATTGCTGCGTGTTTTTATTAACAGAACTTCAAGTTGTATATAGAACATCGGGAATAATACTGGGAAATTTTATTTAATTTAACCAATATATTTTATTTAAGTTCTATCCATTTGAATAAATTTCAACTTCTAACAGTAGGTGCGTTTTTTTATTAACAGAACTTTAAGTTCTATAACAACATCGGGAATAACACTGGGAAATTTTATTTAGTTTAACCAATATATTTAATTTAAGTTCTATTTATTTAAATAAATTTCAACTTTTAACTATATTTTTTGACGTCTATTGTGAAATAATACAGGTATCAAGAATAAAACAATGAAAAATATTTGTTTAAAATATTTCCCTTTTTTCCGAGTTCGTGTACTATGAATTTATCGCGAACTTGAAAAAACCAATGTTTTATCCAGAACATTGAAAAATAAAGTTAAATTTGATTTTATTTCGATAATAGTGAATTAAAATGTGTAGTTTAACATTAAATGTATCTTATTTAATGTTAAAAAATTAAATTCATTTGGATTTTACTGGAAAAATGAGAAAATTCTGTTCCAGAACTTCCTTCCAATAAGAAAATTTTTGAATTAAAAAACACGACTTATGTAAGCAATACGACCAAAATATTTTTTGATAAAACGTTTAAAACGTTGCACGATTGCTTCATTTTCGTACACATATTTTGATGTTGTTGTTTTATGTTTACAAAAATTTTGTTGTAATTTATTTTGTTGCAATTTCAAAATTATAACGTTCGCGACAATTGTTTTTGTGTTAAATCGATATTGTTTGTGTTTTAAACAAATAAAATCCAAAAAATAAAATTAGAATTATTTTATTTTATTATTTAATTGCAATAATAATAAACAATATTTAAAGGCCATTACTGGCCCCTTACTGACTCAACAATCTGGCTCCAACGGTTTCGATCCTGGGCTTGGTTTTCATACTGTTCTAGAAAACCAGAAGAAGCCAAGGCATTCTCTACACCGTGGAGAGTAATTGCAATACAAAATATATAAATTATTCTCGCAAATTATCGTATAAGGTATAAAAATTTAATTATTAATAATTTATATTAAAAAGGACAAAATATTATAAAATATGTACTAAATTAATATTACCTACCTTTTCATATTTATTAAGAAATTCGCAAAAGCTCCTCACGAACAAGTGTCGCTGTTTTATCAAAATGGAAAGAATATAATAACAGATTAAACTATTAAATTTATAATAATTCATAAACGAACATATCATTGATTACTAAAAATAGTTAAAATCCATACAAAACTTATTTGGTTAGTTAATTTTGACAAATTTTCCTTAAAAACAATCATTTCAACCATTACGAGCTGCTTGTCATACTCAAAAACTTGTACGAGTAAAACAACAACAACATGTCACAGTTACGAGAACTCGCAATGCTTACATAATTGACCCCATGAAACATGTATTTGATAGGTAATATTAATTCAGTATATTATAATATTTTGTCTGTGTTAATATAAATTATTTATAATTATCTTTTATACCGTATACGATTAATTGCCATATTAATTTATATATTTTGTATTGCAATTGAATAATAAAATAAAACTATTCTAATTTATTTTTTTGAATTTTATATGGAATTTAACTTTATTTGTTTAAAACACAAACAATTTCGATTTAAAACACAAAAATAATTCAACACGTTTTATCAAAAAATATGTTGGTCGTATTTGCATACATAATCGCGTTATGTCGCAATTACGACTTCATGGGTTACGAGTTCTCGTAACTCGTAATGCGAGAGATACATAATCGACCCCCAGCCCTACGCAGCAATGAGTTACAAAATACATGTACATAATTATCTTTTACGTGCCTTGGGCTGATTATTAAGACAGGTTGCTGCGCCGACCCAGTACCTCAATTTTGTTGCCTTTTCGAGACTACGAGTCTAGGAGACTACGAGATATTTTGTATACGTACACTGAGTATAGTATTAAATATTGTTATTATGTGGTTTTTTTTATGTGTATTTTTTTAAATTTATTTATTAATTTACTAAATTTTTTTTTATGTGTATTAGAGTGTGGCAATAAGCATCAAAAATCGAATCGGTATAAATCGGTAAAAAAATACAAAATGTTGGTGCTTACACTCCGTTTTCTTGTGCTATTGACACGGAGAATTGTCGTTTATGGAATAATACTATTCATTTTTTATATGTATAATAGATTTTAAATTATTTATAATAATTTTTTATTAATAATAGTTATTAAATACGGAAATATAATTATTACTACAAATAACTTCATTCAAAAAATGTAAAATGGCGATGTCAAATCAAAATACAAAACAAATAGAATAGCGTATGCGTACTAATACACATATATTCACAAATATTATTATTTTCCTGAAGTTTTTACAGTCATACTCTCGAAAAGGCAACAAAATTGAGGGACTGGTGGTTGTCTTACAAAACACGTTTGCTGGGTAGTGATAACTAGCAGCAAGTGACTAGTTTTAATACACTTTGATCGTGCCTCTTTCGAAAACAAAAATCTAAAGTATACGTAAAAACAAAGCCATCTTAATAAAACAAGCCTCCATGTTAACACCGAACTCTTATTATATTAGTACCTAAAATGATAAAAATAATCGCTCTCCTCTCATCATACATTTTGTATGGAAAGACATGATTTTAGTTTATAGATAGGAAATATTTGAATAAAAAGTAACTCGAAATTATTATTTTTAAAAATCAATTGGATTTGAAATTTTATTGTATTAGTTAAAAGAAAATATGATACTTTATTCTATAATAAAGTCCATAAAGTGACTTCCTAAATCTGCATACTTTAACGCCATTGTTGAACTTCTCGGGTTCACGTTCATCAAGCATGTAAATTTCTTCTTTAAGTGAAGAAAGCCGTTTACAGCATCCATCTGTTCAATGTCCAAATTGAATTTTGCTGCAAGTGTTATTAAATATCTTAGAGAGGTAAACCTCAACACTGGCGCATAGCTTTCATCGTAGTCAACGCCTTTTTGTAATGAACATCCTTTCACAACATCTTGCTTTGTGTCGTTATATTTCCCCTTTGGCGTTACGTTTCGTTTTAAAAATTCATTTTCAGTTAATACGTTTTTTGTTGGGTGGCAGATCGGTAAGTTCCCACATGTCATTTTCAATCAGTGACTCATATTCTTCTTGCATTGCATTTTCCCACATTAATGCGTGAGTCCTCGACAAAGCTTCTTCGATGGTTGTTGGATCATATAATTCATTGTGGTGAGACATATAAGAAACAAAATTTTCCATTTGTTTCGCTTTAGGCTGACGCAACGAATTTCTCAATACTGTTTCCCCAGGTATTTTATCTGTCGATGTTGCTGGAAGATATTCGTCATCCGACGTCATTTTTTCTATGTCTTCATATTACTTGAAACGATTGTATTGTCTGAAGATACATCACTGATTTCATCTGATGGATTGACAGTATCTATGATTTCATCGATATATATCGGTTCCTAAACTATTTTTTCATCCGGAAACAAAATAACATGACTATTCAGGTCACTCGGTGTAATCCTTTCTAAATGTTGGTCTTCCAGGAAGATAACATCACGACTCGCAATTACATTATTTGATTGTGGTTGATATAAACGATACCCTATAAAGTTTTCACACTAACCAACAAACATACATCTTTCAGATTTTGGACTCAGAGTCTTTCTTTTATGCTTCGGCAGATGAACCATTGCTGCGCATCCAAAAACACGTAAATGTTTAGGGGACCCATCCAGGTTTCTTCGGGTGCTACGTCGCTTTTAAAACTTCGTGTAGGCGATCGGTTGAATATATAGCATGCCGTCGAAACTTCCGCCCAGAACACGTAACCTAATTGGGCATCACTTAGCATACATATCACTTTCTCAACAATTGTCCCGTTCATTCTTTCTGCGATTTCATTTTGTTCCGGCGTATAAGGAACTGTGGTCTGGTGACATATCCCAGCTTTTCGCAAAATGTTGACATAATTATGGTTAATATATTCGCCTCTATAGTCGGTTTGCAAACATTTCATAGTCTTCCCGGTTTGGTTCTCCACAAAATTCTTGAATTCCAGCGCCTTCAGATTTTGATTTTAACAAAAAAAAAACAATTTGTGAGAAAAATCGTCAATAAATGTCATAAAATAACGATTTCTTCCTATCGAGTAACGCGATTGCCAACATAGTTGATTGGTTCTATTAGCAGAATAATTTTCGATTTTGTTTTCAATTCCTTTTTTTTATCTTCTCCAGTTACCAAAACACGATCGAACAGTTCTTCCAGTTCTAAATAGGTTTGAACTGCGAATTTCCATGTGTCGAATTTCTCAATAGTTTCTTCAAAAAGAAACATAGCACCCTATATGTCGGAAGGGTTCTGCTTAAACGCTTATATTTTGAAAGGTAAGCTTGACCGTGTTAAGTGGTATAGAACTAAATTCGCCTTCGTTTTGATCAAAAAATCCAACGGTACCACCTGTGTCAGCGAATATTGGGATACCCAATGTTTATGAAGTTAAAAGTATTAAAAGTTAAAAGTGTACCCTTTGTATCTAACTTCGTTTATGCAGTTTTTTTTACAATTTTCGAATCTACATATGTATTTATGTATGTTGTTGTCACTTTGTACATTTATTATTTTTAAAAATTTGTGTGACAATTCACATTTGTAACAAATACAGATAATTTAGTGGCCGTTCTACGTAATGGCCTAGTTGGGCTAAGCACATCCAAATATTTGCCACAAGCCCACAACAAATATATCGATAAAAATTAAAAATAATATATGAATATCAATTAAATATATCATATATTTATTTATTCCTCACTGGTTTAATAATATTCCCTACTTAATTTCAAATCAGTCCTTGTGTAATATTCATTGCTATACCACAGCTCTTTAAAAATCATGTACATATGTTTCGATTTACTTAATATGACACCGCCTCGGACTATTTCATATCAGTCCAAGTGCATACGAAAGTGAAATGCACAAATATTTTCTCTACTTCTCTTACCTACACATACAAACCTTTCGTCAATTCCACATATCAAAATCATTCGGACTAATTTGGATTTAGTCTATGCCACTAATATGAACTACATGGGTACACCACCACCAACAACAAATAAATGGTACAACTTTTTAATCGGGCGCTCTCGATCATTTTTATATACTCCTCTTCTTCTAAGGCGATACAAGTTGTATAGGCCCCCACTAAAACTTATTTAGTTTCGAAAATATTCGAAACTAAATAAGTTTCACAGAAAATTTAATAAATGTGATTAAACAATACAATAAAATAGCAAACCATAAAAAAGTTAATACAATTCGTTATATTTTTACATTTATCACATTTTATTTCCAATTTTCATACAATTTTAACATTATTTCTCCCTACTAAATCCTTAATTCAAAATGCATACCGGGAATACAAAAAAAAAATTAGAGAAATTAGAGAAACATTCGGAATTAAAAATCAAACGTCATAAACAAAAGTTATTTTGTATGAAACACGGCTGTAACCAAAGTTTATTTAGTAAAATTTTAACTAAATTATTAATTAAAATATTTAATTGCTATTAGGTGCGTTTTTTAATTTAAAAAATTTCGAGTTCGAAATTCTAATCCCGTACAGTACTACGGGATAAGAATTTTCTTGTTTATTCAGTAAAATCTTAATGATTTAAATTGTTTATCAATAGATACATTTAATGTTAAACTACATATTTCAATTCACTATTATCAAACGAAAATTTAATTAAACTATATTTTTCGATGTACAAGATAAAATCATAATACACAAATTTGAAATTTGTTATCGAGTACATCGAAAAATAAAGTAAATAGGATTTTATTTCGATAAAAGTGAATTAAAAGATGTACATAGTTTAACATTAAAGAAGCGTACATAACATCGGGAGAATTTACCATAGTATAATTCCCGGTATCTTGATCAATCAAATGACTTAAAACGATATAAGCTCCTTCTACTTTTGCCATACTCGAGTTAAAAAAATTCTATCTTTGAGCAAAAGGATCCGCAGGTTATCAACTAAAACATAATTATTTATTAAATTATGAGCATTTTTTTGAATAATGGCAAAAAGAGCAAACTGTAATACGCAGTGTAATATAAATGTACTGCATATAGTTTGCTCTTTTTGAATTTTGATGTTTTATTTTATTTGATTTTTCGATTCTGTGTCACCGATAATTTTTGTGTATATTGTTTTAATTATATTTCGTGTAGCTATTTAAGCTTATTATAAAATTATGTAATATTATAATAAAATTAGATTTTTTATAATATAATTACATATTATACATATTGCCAATGGGGTGATAAATGATTTTTAGTAGGTATTATGAATTTGTGAATATCCGAAATTAACCGTAGTAGAGATAATAATCCGTTATAGAGATCTACCAGAAATCACAGTTCCAAAATGTCTCCGTTTAATTTGGAACTGTGTTTTGTTGTTTAGTCAGTAAATCCGTCCTAATATGGCCATATACATATTTTGCTCCATTTCGTCGAATTTATTTGTTATTTAAATTTAATTTAATTTCGTTGAATTTATTTGTTATTTAAAATCACCGCTTATCAAATTAAACAAATCTAACAAAATGGACTAAATTTTGAGCGAAAACATCAGCGTCTAACTTCAACTCAATAGTATGGTAAATTCTCCCGATGTTATGTACGCTGCAAGCAGCATACATAACATCAGGAGAATTTACCATAGTACATTTTTCCCCTTTTTTCCAATCTTTCGATCAATCAAATCGCTTAAAATAATATAAGCCCCTCCTACTTGTGCCATACTCGAGTTAAAAAATTTTTATCTTTGAGCAAAATGAACCGCAGTGTTACCAACAAAAAAATATTTTTTTTCTAAACTATGACTGTAATACGCAGTGTACTGATGAACTGCATATTATAGTTTGCTCTTTTTGAATTTTGACGTTTAATTTGATTTTATTTTTCTATTCCGTGTCACCGATAATCTTTGTGTACATATGTATATTGTGTTAATTATATTTCGTGTAGCTATTTAATTTTATTATAAAATTATGTAATATTATAATAAAATTAGATTTTTATATAATATAATTATTACATATTATCAATTAAAATAAATTTTTTTTTTTTTTTTTTTTTTCAATTTTATTTAAATATTTTAAATAAACAATTATTACAATCTAGTCACCTGGACTAATGAGCAATTTTATTCTAACTTAATTTACTATGTTGTATTAATCTATGGCTTCTTCCCACTGGTGTTCCATAGTGTCTGATAAATTGAATTAAACCACGTCGTTATTGTGGGTTTTAGATCAGCATTACGCTGTTTACACTAGCAATTACACCAGCTCAAAAGGTTTAGTTCGTTTGAGCCTGCGTACAATATCTGTGTTGTTTAACAGCTTAGTTGCCTCAGTGTTAACATGTTGTTCGAGCCTTTGCCTATGTCTCAGTGCAGTTTTTTGGATTTCCTTTGAAACAGTGTCCACTTTAAGGTCCCTATGGAGGTCTCTGTTTCTAACATACCATGGTGCATCAACGATGTTCCTTAATACTTTGTTTTGAAATCTTTGGATGATTTCCACGTTGCTCTGTTTGGTACAACCCCAAAGTTGGATACCATAAGTCCAAACCGGTTTTAAAATTTGTTTATATAATAGAAGTTTGTTGTATGTTGATAGAGCGGAGCTCCTTCCTATCAGCCAATACATCTTTCTATATTTAAGCCCTAGTTCTTCACTTTTCTTTTTGACGTGTGCTTTCCATCGTAGTTTTGCATCTAGTGTCATGCCAAGGTACTTAGCCGTTGGCATACGGTATTATTTCTTGATTAATTGTAACCGGAATATGTTCGAGTCGTTTGTTTGTAAAATTGATGTGAACTGATTTAGTTTCGTTAAGTTTAATTCGCCATCTTTTGGTCCAGTTATGTATTTGAGTAATAGCCAACTGTAAACTCTGTGTTGATTCTTCGTTGCTATCTCCAACAGCTAGGATTGCCGTGTCATCAGCAAAGGTCGCAACAGTGTTGTTTTCTAATACAGGGAGATCATTAGTGTACAAAAGGTATAGGACCGGACCTAATACACTGCCCTGCGGTACTCCTGCCTTGATTTCTTTCAATTCAGAATAGGAATCGTCTAATTTTACTCTAAAGAATCTATCTTTCAAGTATGATTCTAATATTGTAGTGAATTGCATTGGTAGTACAGTTCTTAACTTATAGTTAAGTCCTTCATGCCAAACTTTATCAAAGGCCTGTGCAACGTCTAAGAATATCGTTGAGCAGACTTTTTTCTCCTCTAATGCTCCTTCAATAATATTAGTTATTCTGTGTACTTGATCTAATGTTGAGTGTTGGTTGCGAAAACCGAACTGATGATTTGGAATCAGGTTTTTCCTCTCAATTATCGGATTTAGCCTTTTCACTAATAACTTCTCAAAGAGTTTAGACATAACTGGTAATAGTGATATTGGCCTGTATGATCCAGTTTTGTGTGGTGGTTTCCCAGGTTTCGGAATCATAATTACTTCTGCAATTTTCCAGAGGCTGGGTACATATTTCAATCGAAAGGCGCCATTTATAATATTGGTGAGCTTTAATAGTGCTTTCCTTGGTAGTTCTTTTAAAATTTCTGCTGTGATAAGGTCACAACCCGGCGCTTTTCTCGGATTCATATTTGTTTTTATCTCATACATGACTTCTTTTGGTGTTGCTCGTAGGATTTCGTCACTTTCCTGTACAACCTCTTCAGTTATTATTTCAGCTTCCAATGATTGGTCATCATGTGGTTCAAATATTTTTTCCAGGTATTCAGCAAAATTTCGTACTTTATCTTCGTTATTTCTGGCCCATTTGTTATCTTCTGTTCTGATTGGAGGAATCTGCATTATTGGCCTTTTAATTCTTCTGGTTGCTCTCCAGAGAGAATAATCAGTACTAGTATCATTAGATAATTTTCTGAGGTAGTTACTGATAGATTCGTCTTTCAAATCTTTGATTTCCCTTTTAAGTAGCTGAGTCAGATTGTTTAGCTTAGTTTTATCTTGAGGGGCTCTAGTTTGTTGCCATATTCTCCTTGCCCTTCTTTTTTCTGCCAAGAGCTCTCTAATTTCTCTAGGGTAGTTGTTTCCCTTAATTTTCTTTTTACCTTGAGGTGTGTTTTCCCAAGCTGACTGCTGTATGTCACATATGAACTTGTGAACTTCGTTTTCTAATTGCTCCTCACTCCTTAGCGGAACCATTAAGTTAATTTTTCTTTCTAACGATAGTCTAAAGTATTCCCAATTTGTGTGCTTATTTACTAAACTGGGATAGCTTTCTTTTTGAATGATCCTTTCACTTAATGTCAAAAGTATTGGGGAGTGATCAGAGCTTAAGTCAATACTTTCATCTATATGTATATAATTTACAGATATATTTTTCACTATAAAGAAATCAATTAGATCTGGTATTTTATTTGGATCAGTTGGCCAGTAGGTCGGTTTACCATTTGATAAGGCTTCACAACCGTATTTTCTGATAGCATTGAGGAGTTCTTTCCCTTTGGTTGTTGTTAGTCTAGAACCCCAGTGGATATTTTTTGCATTAAAATCTCCTCCAATTACAAATCTTTTCCCTAGTTTACTGAAAAATTCAAGATAATCTTTTTCTGAGAGTATTTCGGTGGGCAGTAAATTCCAATAACACTAATAGAGTTATTTTTGGTCTTGATATTAACAGCTGTTGCTTGTATTTGTTCTGTTTCATATTTTAATTCCTCGAAGTGATTAATGCTATTTCTAATTATAACAGCACTACCTCCCTTGGCAGTATTTCCCGGGTGAATAGTGTGATATGTTTTATAATTTCTAAATTTGATAATTGATTGTCTAGTGAAGTGAGTTTCAGAGATGAGACAGACATCGATTTTCTCTGCGTCCAGAACCATTTGCAATTCCTGTTGGTGTTGCTGGAGTCCATTGGCATTCCAGCATAAAATTCTTAAGTCGTTAGACATGGCTTTGTTTAGGGATGGCTCCCTTAGTACTGTATTCTAGTTTCTGTAATCGCTGATCAAAAGTATTAAGTTTGCTTAATATCAGCTTAAGCGTTTGATTTATATCGTCTGTTTGAGGAGTTTTTTGTTTGTTTTCGTTACTCATCATTACTTGAGCGTAAGTTTTTTTTTTTAATTAAAATAAATGATTTCCAGTAGGTATTGTGAATTTGTGAATATGCAAAATAAACCGTAGTAAAGATAATAATCCGTCATAGAGATGAGAATCGTTTTGTTCGACGGTATACCGATCTAATTTTAATATTGATTGTGGTTAGTAAAAAGTACAATACAGTTCCAAAATGTCTCCGTATAATTTGGAATTATGTTTTGTTGTTAAGTAGTAAATCAGTAAATCAGTTTAGTAAATCAGTCCCAATAAGGCCATATCCATAGTTTGCTCCATTTCGTTGAATTTATTTGTTATTTAAATTCACCGCTAGAACCAATAAATTAAAAAATCTAAAATAACACATGTTATCTTAAAACGCACAATAATAAACGATATAGGAGTATATAACCACTTTGGTAGTAAAAGTGGTATTGACACAGCCAATCTCCAATTGATAATGAAAAATTGAGCAAGTTTAACAAAACGGTCTAAATTTTGAGCGAAAACATCAGCGTCTAACTTCAACTCAATACCATGGTAAATTCTCCCGATGTTATGTACGCTGCTAAATGTATTATATTAATAATTTTCGAGTGCGAATATAGTGGTGGAAAGACATTCTGGATAAGAATTTTCCCGTTTTTTCAGTAAAATCCAAATGAATTTAATTTTTTTTATCAATAAATATGAGACATTTAATGTTAATGTATCATCAATTCAATATTATCAACATAAAATTAGATGTAACTTTATTTTCAATGTTCTCGATAAAACACATTTTCAAGTTCTCGATAAAATCATAGTACACGAACTCGAAAAAAAGGAAAATTTTAGAAGGGACTATTGACGAGATTATATGACAATACACGTCAGAAAATATTGTTAGAAGTAAAATTGTATTCAAAAAATAGAACTTAAATAAAATACATTGATTAAATTAAATAAAATTTCCCAGTATTATTCTGGATGTTCTATATGGGACTTGAAATTCTGTTAATAAAAAGAACGCAGCAATTGTTAGCAATTCCTTAACAAATTGATGATTATTGCTCCGTTTTTTTATTAACAGAATTTCAAGTACTATATAGAACATCGGGAATAATACTGGGAAATTTTATTTAGTTTAACCAATATATTTTATTTAAATTCTATTTATTTGAATAAATTTCACCTTCTAACGCATTTTTTGACGTTTATTGCCAAATAATACAGGTATCAAGCATAAAACAATGAAAAATATTTGTTTAAAATATTTCCTTTTAAAATTTCCCTTTTTTTCGAGCTCGTGTACTATGAATTTATTGCGACCTTGAGAAAACCAATGTTTTATTCATAACATTGAAAAATAAAGTTAAATTTTATTTTATTTCGAAAACAGTGAATTAAAATGTGTAGTTTAATGGTTTAACGTTAAATGTATCTTACTTATTGATAAAAAATTAAATTCATTTCGATTTTACTGAAAAAATGAGTAAATTCTTATCCAGAACTTCATTCGAACTCGAAAATTTTTGAATAAAAAAACATGACTTATATCATGAGGGAAACTTGAAAATATGTTGTACAAATTTTAACGATTGTCTCTTGTCTTGGTTTTTCATCTTGACATCTATGTCGGCAGTTTTACACTGATTTGTAACAGAGCAAATAGTGCAGTGGTTAAAGCTGCGACGTTTGGATCGGAATGTAAGGTACCGGGTTCGAATGCCCAACATGCAACAGGCGGGGATGCAAAAAAAGGGATTTTTCATCTCATTCCGATTACGGCGAGGTGATTAATCAAACTGAAAAACATCTATGACCGTTGGAATTTAGAACTCATGGGCCGACCCATGTCACATACAGGGTGACATGGAGCTATGCATTGCGCAGGTGGTACACACTGTACTAGTGTGTAGTGAATGAGAGTGAATGAGTAGAAATAATGTATGTGTGTGTGTGAATATGTGGTATCACAACGGGCCATCGCAGGTCTAAGTGTGCTGTAAAAAGCGAGCGCTTCAATAAATAAATAAAAAATATACACTGATTTGTAATTTTGCACAGTTCAGCTACATATTTATTAAACCACCTCTGGTTCTTAAAAATAATAATGTATGTGCCCCGTCATATTTAATTTATAGCCCCGTCATATTTAAATTAGATTTTATTTATGAATTCCGACGTTGTAACATTGTTATTTGTTTCACTTTTGGAACACATTGCACAAATAAAATAAATACATAGGTATTAGGTACTCCGAGTCGCCCTATTCTGATTTTCCAGAATAATGGACAATAAGTTAACTCACAGAGTAATGCCACAGAAATTTCTAGTCCAACGAGATACAGAATAACAAATTAAATTCTAATGAATTTTTTTTACTGTAGAAAATTTCCAAGCGAGTTACAGAACAGACATAAATAATTTTTGATGAAACTGATTCCTAAGAGAAATTGTATTAGAATTATTTTGAATACATCATAGAAAGATGAATTTTATTCTATGTTGCTCGACAAATTAGCTCTATATCAAAATTCGAAATTGTAAGACCCCCTCTATATTATATTTAAATCTGTAACGAAACATATACATTTTTCAGATGTACGTAATAATATGTAGTTTGAAAATTTTGTTTCCTTAGCACTGCCGGTTTTGTTAAACAATATGACGGAAATGTATATACTCAGAATCAAAAAAAAATATTTTATTTAATTTTTATTAAATATAATCTATTTAAAGAAAAATTACACCTAAACCCTTATGAGGGAAAATAAGGGTTTTAAATTCTCCACAGCATAGATAATTTGAATTAGGAAATGATTTGGAAAGTTCATTGTCCGTGTCAAAGTTAGCAGTTTTTTTTTCGTTGAGCAATTTTTAATTTTTTTAAGTGATAAGTGATAAATAATTAAAACGAATCCTAAATTTTCTTCAGTTTATCTTCAGTATTTATTTGTTTGTTTGTTGCGCTTTCTCGGTTTAACCGGTTGGAATTTGGCGTACATCAATTTTCAGAGAAATTTTCCGGTCAGGTGAGAGTTTAAATCTCAAGAGGAAAAAGACGCAACAACAAAACATTAAATTTAATATTTTCTTATGATTTTATTTGTTTTTCCATTTTAGTCATGGATATACACATTCGTATTAGCCTTTTACGTGCCGCTAGTAATCCATACGAGGGAAAGGTGAGTTTGACTGAAGTAAGTTGATACTTGAAATTGCCTTGGAAATTTTTATCTTATACGGCTTGATCATCTTTCGTTCTAGTTTGATATATTTCACCAGATGTCAGACACTTTGCGTTAAACGGCGAATAGCAATATAAATTCACGTTAATTCTTTCGTATTTATACAAGGCGGTCATTTATGTGTTAGAGTTGTTGGGTTGTGTGCGTGGAGTTATATGAGAATTCGAATCTTTCGTTTAGACTGTTTTTTTTAATTATCATAATTTTAGCTGTTTGTATATAAATCAGAAAGTTTATCTGTTTATTTTTTTGTCTGATTGTGATAAACTTCGAAGTGCTAAGCTAATTGTGACGCGGACACCAATGTATTGACAATTGACAAATAAGATAGCGTATATATGTTAGCGCGAAACCTCCGATATAACTTATTTTTCAGTTTCGTAGTAAAATGGGAAAGGAAACTTATATGTACTTGTAAATCGATATATTAAAGTAGAAACCGATATATCGAAACTTTTTAAACTTTCCTGGTGTTACTGATCAGCGGCCACTTTATTGAACAATGATTTTAAGTATAGAGTTGGGTATATGTATTTTAAAGGAAAATCACATAGATTTTTCGAAAAGTAGGGGACAGATACTCAGAAATGAACATTTTTGAGAACACATTTTCAAAAAATTTATCTCGGATTTTCCTAAATTCTCCTGCTGTTACAGATCAGCGACTACTTTAGTGAACGGTGGTTTTAAATAGAGGTGAGCCTATAAAGGACAACCACTTAAATTTTCATTAAAAATAGGGAAACAGATACTTAAGATTAAGCATTTTTGAGAACAAGTATCGTAAAAATTTATAGCGGTATAACTCTCCTTTGCACAGCATACAAGTTACTGTCATACATTGTATTGGAAAGAATCACTCCTCTAGCGGAGGGCTTGGTTGGTGACTATCAAGGAGGATTTCGTCCGAATCGATCAGTCACCGATCAGGTCTTTTCGCTGCGGATGATTCTATCTAAATATTATGAGACATCCATCCCCGTACATCAGGTGTTCCTGGATTTCCGGCAGGCCTATGACTCGATCAATCGAGAGAGTTTGTGGTCTGCCCTAGAATACCTAGGAATGCCAACAAAACTGGTACGACTATGTAGGATGACAGTGACGCAGTCTCAATGCTGTGTTAAAGTTGAGAACAAGTTATCGACAATTTTTGCAGTTAACTCGGGTGTTCGGCAGGGAGATGCTCTGTCCCCGATACTCTTTAATCTCATGTTGGAGTACATCTTTCGTAAAACTGAAATACCCCAGCGTAACATCTTATATCGCCAGTCCAATCAGGTGCTTGCATATGCAGATGACATATGCGTGATTGGACTGAATAGCAACGGAGTGAAAGAAATACTTGATCCGCTTGTAGAGTTCTCAGCTTCAGCTGGACTTCAGATCAATGAGTCCAAAACGAAATACCTGATCTCTGGTTTTAGGGACAATGGCACACCAGGTTTTAGTAGTGGCCACTACACGTTTGAGGGAGTGAGGAGGTTCAGATATTTGGGTTCTCTTATCACTCACGATAACAGTGTGGGTGAGGATATTAAAGTGCGGCTGGCAGCTGGCAGTCGTTCTTTGTATCCTCTAAGGCCACTGCTAAAATCTAAACACTTATCAAGTGCTGTGAAGCTGAAGCTTTACAAAGCGTTGATCAGGCCCGTTGTTATGTTTGGATGTGAAAGTTAGGCGCTGACGGATGAGTACGAGAGATGGCTCCTAACATTTGAGAGAAGAGTCATGCGTGTGATTTACGGCCCTAAACGCAAAATAGATGGTACCTACCGAGCTCTGTACAATATCGAGATCAGAGATCTGATGAAGATCCCCGATATTGTACATGAAATAAGATCGCAGCGAGTACGCTGGCTCGGGCACGTTCTGCGTGCTGATCCGGAACGAATTGTGCAGCGATCTCTGAAAGGAGAGCCACCATATGGTAGGCGCAGAGGTCGTTGCAGGCGACGATGGCTCCACGGTGTAGAGAACGACTTGGCCTCTTCAGATTGTCTTAGACAGTATGAAGACTATGCTCGGGATCGAAACCGCTGGAGCCAAATTGTTGACTCAGTAAGGGGCCAGTAATGGCCTTTAAAACTGTTTTAATTTAATCGTAAAAATTGATCTCGAATTTTCTTAATCCTCACAATCACCTAGATTCTAGAGTTGGGTTTATTCTAAAGGACAATCTTTTACAGTTTCATAAAAAGTAGGGGAACAGATACATAGGATTGAGCATATTTGAGAATAATTATCGTATAAATAGCGGTCACTTAATTAAATGATGGTTTTAAGTAGAGTTGAAAATATTCTAAACGGCAATCACTTAGAATTTCCGAAGAGTAGCAGAACCGATACTTATGATTTGATCATTTTTCAGAACTTAAGTATCGTAAGAAATGATCTCGAATTTTCTTAAATTTTCCTGCTGTTACTGATCAGCGGTTTATTTTAGTGAACTATGGTTCTAAGAGGAGTTGCAGTAGCATTTTTGAGAACAAGTTTCAATTTTTACGATACTTAATAATCCTGTGTGCCTGATTCCAAAAATGTCAACTTTTCATTTCAAAACATCATTATACTGCTCATCATCAGGCGATAATCGCGGTGCCTCCTCGCAAAGTTACTTTTCAATTTAGTTGTCATTTTATTATATTTCATAAAAATTAAAGTTCACGATTTGTTTGCTTGATTGGTATTTCGAAATTTGTCATAGACGACATATTTATTTGAAATATATCAGCAAACCAATATGGATTTAAATTTTTGATAATTTGAAGTTCGAAAAAAAAAGGAAATAAATTAAAATTGGGCGGATCAGACCAGCTCTCAATGCCACAAACAGCCCACGGTACAGTGCCTAGACAAACATACATACTTACACATTAAAAACCCCCGACCGTGATTTTTTGGTCACTATCGGGAATGGAACTCGAGACCCTCGAATAATTAATTAATATATAATAAATAAATTATTAATTTTACATTTTGATGTATGGTGCGCACGTACACTGTATGGGTTCCACTACTACCTGGTTGTACACAGTATTTAGAACGAAGTAGTGAAAATTTCGAAAATTCATATTTTTTTACTCGTCTCCCTGGTGCAACGACATACATATATCCCTCGTAGCACTCTTTCAGTATATACATCATTAGCCGCTTTCGAACTTTAGCTTTATCGATAGTTAAACAATCGTTTTTACCTGGCATTATCCGACAACATCATCATCAGTATAATAAGATATAATACTGCTTACTTCAGCTCATCACTTATTCGTTTTCCTACTTCAGTTTCTGGATGACTTAGTGGACCGTTCTTGTCCCGTAGATATAGTATTATTGGCAATATAGTAAGTAGCTGAATCTTATCACTGGTTTTCTCCAGTTATTTGAATTTGGTTTTTAGATCACCAATCAATTCATAATATAGGTCAATCTTCCTTGGGCCATCGGTTGACTGATTAAAAAGCGGCACGATTTCCGAAACCATTGATGTTGATACTGTCATTGAAGTTAAATCGTTTAATTTTTGCTGCTGATTTTTTGGCCTGGTTTCTAATCTGCTCGGAGACTTCCCAATAACGGGTAACACCTCATTCATTTTCTCCAAAACATATAGATTTTTTAAATAACACGCTTCACTATCACTACTATCATCGTTATCGGCTATTTGCGGTGTTATATGTGATTTTGCTGATGATCCCGTAACTGGTGACAATTCTGGTTCTATTTTACGTCGTTTGCAGGTAATATTTATATAGCACGTTGAACAGAGATACAATTTATCTTGATCGGTTGAGAACAATCGGTTGAGATTGTGGCATAAATTATTTAACATAATCCGTAACTGGAACACTTAACATAATCCGTAACTGGACCACCTTGAGTAACTGAAACACTGGAAACACAACATTTTATTTAGTCTTTTATAAAATAACCTAAGAAATAAAACAGCCATTCCACGTGAAATCAGACACCCATCCGGAGGCAAGGTGTCCAATTTTTTTGAAATTCGGGAAGATGGTAGATCTAGATAAACAAAAATAATAATTTGAGTAAAAACTCGGTGGGGTCAAAATACGCGGAGTGCCGTTATAATTTGTTTTTGTCGGAAACTCATGTTCACATCTTTAAATACGTGTATCTTAAAGTATTCCTTGTCCAATGTTTGACGTGTAATAGCTCGTTGGAAAGGCAATTGTACATACTTTCAAGTAACCGTTTTCAACTTTGGTGTTAATGTACAATATATCGTTTAAATTTCAGTTTTAACTGATCCCCCTTTCATTTTTATTTTTTTTTTTTTATCGTAAAGCACTTGACAATACCTTTCCAATAAGCTATCTGCCACATCTGTGCATTAAAGCTGGTAATCCTTTTGGTTGTTCTGTGGACCCTCTTTGAAATTGACCCATATAAAAAAACATCATTTATTGTGAAAGGTGAAAGGTGAAAGAACTATTTTTTTTGGCGGTAAGGCAAAATCTAACATTGCATTTTGTTCACTAATTAGTGTTTTTCCTTTCCTTACATAAGATCAAATCCCCCATATGGGCATTGTACTATTTTATTACTTGAGGACAAGGTATTGTTGCCCAGGATTTGTTTTTTGTCTTAACGTTGCACCGTTATTGGTTGAGATTGCTCTTCTAGATGTCATACCCACATATGTATATGTGAAAGTTAAATTGACCACTCGGTAGTCCTTCAATCACAATGTGCTAATGTCTATACAGTGGATTGAAACGACAAATTCTCGGCTAGTTCCACGTTCCAGCTTCATCATCAATTCCTCCTCATGTAGTTTGCAGATCAACGCATTCGTTTTCCAAAATAAAGCTATATCCCGATTTGAATCAATGTCATGAACCAACAAGAGGAAGTACTGAAGTTAATGTATTTGTGTTGATGGTTTTAGATTTTGTATCATTAAAGTACGAGTATCTTCATCAACGTGTATTATTGTATCATTTTCAAAGGAGGTATATTAGTGTTACCTACCTGATTTTTTTGCCTATGTTAAAATTGAATTTTTTGCGGAATAAATATTCACTTTATTTTTTTCACGACACACGTGGAATGAGTTATTTGGGGAGGAAAGGCCTTCTGATTTTGTAACATGATTGATTTTAATCATGTGTAAATCAATAGATCAAATATGCATTTACTAAATACACTTTATATACCAATTTTCTTCAATATGACTTTTTAAATTTATTTACTATTCGTCCTTTATAACGGACGATATGCAAAAGGTTAAGTAAAAATTCATTTCCAGGACCGACAGAATAGAAAAACTTTTATTATTCAATTAAAAGAATAATTAATAATTTATTATTTTAATTGCAGTTACTTCATACATTTTCTCAATAATTTTTGCCAAAAATATGTAATCATTTAATCATATATGGGAAAATCGTTCCAGGCTATCCTCGATATTTTTGTCATGTCAATGCAACGCCTTTAGACTGGATAAACGTAGAAGCATAACGCAATAAAAAAGTGTGAATTTCATGCGACGAGGGTTCCGTCAACAATGTACTTTTCAATTTTAATAATAAATTATGTTTTCAAATTATATTTGTTTTATTTTTTTCAAATTATAGAAAACAATTTGGGTGACCTAAACTCTTCGGAATCTCAACCATAACTGCTTGTGATGACTAAGGACCGTATCCAATGTGTCTGCCTGAAAAAATGCCATCTATACTGGTTGTGTTCTACATTGTGTATCGCCATAGAGCCGATTTTATTTATAAAATGCATATATTTTTTGATTGTCATAAAATTTTCTACCAAAATAGAATGAAAATATTTATTTAAAAATATTTTTAGAGTCGGTGAGCCCTTTAAAATGACATATCACATGTTATATGTAAATAATAATGAATGAAGAAACTGTTGCTACGATCACCTACATTTAATTATTAATTAAATTAATTAATAATTTAATTTTTTTCTAAACAATAGTTGAATTATCTGTGGATTAAATGACTTAATGTACATATAAAATTTCCACCCGTTACGAATGATTTTTTTAAAGTTAAGCCTGTGACAGACCAGACATACAGAAAACGGAGTGAGGCCATAAAATGGGCTCCGTTTTACATTTTATGTACAGAATCCTAAAAACACGGCTACTATTAAGTTTTATTTCCATCTATAGAAATGTTAGGCCTAAATCGACAGACGAAAATTAATTCGCAAATACGATTAAATTGTGTCTTGTTTTTTGTATTTTTAAACCAAAATAAATTGGCAAAATAAAGTTGTAGTAAAATGTATTTTATATAAATTTTAATACCTTTAAAAGGTATAATTTATATAAAAAGTTAACGATTGAAAATTGTACTAGCATCACTGATTAAATTCGCAGTTTTATTGTGGTTTCAAAATATAGTATTCGAACATCGATTTCAAAAAATCGGTGACTACAAATTTTAGTTGTACTTCTGTCTGTCGATTCAGGCCTTAATATTCCTATTCGTGAGGTAGGTACGTAATGGATGGCACTGCACAGTAAGCCAATTATACATTAAATATGTAATGCATTTCTTCGAAATGTCGTCCATCAACTACCCCACGAATAGAAATATTAAAATGTGGTATATTATGTCTTCACAACTATGAAAGAAATGGTCTAATGTAATATTTAAAAAAATACAAAATCTATTTATTAAATAAAATAATTTCCGTGAAATATTTTAAATTAATGGACATTTAAACGATATTCCATCTTTACAACAATATTCTTTTCCAGCAGATAAATTTGTGTTAATCCATAGAGGTGAACAATTTTGAAAAAATAAATATGCCCGCTCTTTGTAACAATCTCGATCGATTGAGCCACACAAAATTGCTCCAGAATTTGGTAAATGTTTGACAATCGAATCCAAACATTTATTGATACATTGTTTATTTCCTGCTAATGTGCAAGGAAAATTAATTTCTTGCTCGTGCATTAAAGCTGGTAATCCTTTTGGTTGTTCTGTGGACCCTCTTTGAAATTGACCAGATAAAAATACAGCACAAGTACATGGAACATTTTCTGATTCGGTTTTATTAATTGTTGTTGAATTGGTCTTCTGGCCAAACATTTGCATAAAATTGACGCTATCCAATGTAATTGTTTTTTTTTGAGAATTTAGTTGTGGCAGCGAAAAATTTGATTTAAATGCGCTAATTAATAATAATATTAAAAGAATTACACCTGAAAATTATATCATAATTAGTAAAGTAAATTTTCGTTTCTATTGGAATTTATTGCTTACCCATTTTAACAAATTAAGTGTCAAATTAGTATTATAATTCACCTGTGCTGAGTGCTAAATATTTATAGAAAAGAATTAACGCATTTTTTTTTGTTGTTTTATCATTATTTTATGTTTATGATTTATTTAAAATAACACAAATGGGCCGTATTCTGATCGACTTAGGTATATTGTATAAAGCATAGTATAGTATACAAAAACGAGTATATGTATGTACTCGTATATTGTTTAGTAGGGAAATTTATATAAAATAAATATTCACATATTATTGGTTACAGCTCTGCTGATTGGTTATACCTCTGCTAAAATAAAAATTTAATTGACATACATTGCAAAAATTTTGTTTCAGGAAATGAATTTATATATACTCGTATATACACAATATTGTTATATATTTGGATTTAATTCCGGTATTTTATTCCGGTAAACCAGAAATACATACAAATATTGCTGACATACATAGTATTTGATGGAGTTGTATAGAGATGTCAGTGGTACTGATCTTAAAAGTATTTCTATGAAACCGAAAAGGAAACTAAATTTGAAATTGTAAATTTCATTTCATGCTGTTTGTATAGAATGTAGTTTATAGAGTTATATTAATAATGAGTTCGCAACCATCTAATAGTCTAAAGTAAACCATTATTTATAGCGGATAACACTTTTCTGGAACTTCTTTTATGCGCATAATTCTCTTAGTTCTTAGTTGTTCATCAAAGAGTCATAGAGCAAACCAGGGTGTATTTAACAAATACGAACCAATAATTTTATGGAGTAGCAGAGTATATTTATTCAATACGATGCAATAGTTTTATTTCCAAAATCTTAATAGAATATCATTGAAAGAAGCTCTATTGTAAATTTAGAGTTCATCGTTCGACAAAGTTATCCTGAACTCCGAATTCTTTCTCTGTCAATATGTGGTATATTGTAGGTGTAACCGATTAACTCTAACATGTACAACAAAATATCGAATGGAGGAGTACTCATACCTATTAAGAGATCTCAAATTTTATCAATATTTCGCAAGAAATAGCCTAGTTCCATCTTCCATTCCAGGTCGTCTTATTTCAGAACCTCAATCAAAAATGTTGCACTAAAATGATTTTTGGTTAATGTTTTAAGATTCTGAAATATGGCCGACTGGAATAGAACCCCCCGATAGAATTAGGATAGTTTTACAGCTTATGGTAAAATTTGAAAAGTTGGATGGAAATTTTGATGGCATTTTAAATTAATGCCATCAAAATTTCCATCCAACTTTTCAAATTTTACCATAAGCTGTAAAACTATCCTAATTCTATCGGGGGGTTCTATTCCAGTCGGCCATATTTCAGAATCTTAAAACATTAACCAAAAATCATTTTAGTGCAACAATTGTATAAAATATGTATAACATTTTATAGAACTTACAGACCAAAGCAATAATAATTTTAACGATAATTTTATATTTATTAATGTTTAAATCAATTAAAATTGGAATATCATTTAACAGATTATTTAATGATTTTGGGCAGATTATTTAGAATAGAATGTTTTAGTATCTTCTTGGATGTAACTCAATCATATGCTAAGGAATGGCATCAAGGATTGGAATATAAACTACACCGAGATCTACCAAGGTAGTTTTACGAAATCTTAAAATCTTACACTGCTAATCTATACTTGCGGGTGAAATATGAAATGGAAACTGTGAATAAACGAAAATATCAGCAGGAATACCACCAAAAAGTATTCTCGAACCAATTCTATATATTCTATATACCAGAGATCTATTAACTACAGCAGAACCAAATACATATAGTAATATTTGCGGGTGGTACTACAATATTAGCAGTTCAATACAAATGAAGCGATAGCCATACTGCAGAAGGCAACTAACACAGTAGCAACTGGACGAAAAAATAGCGAATTAGCCTCAACGAAAGTAAATCAATATACACGTAAATTTTAACAATCAAAGAGTTAACTGAACAAATAGAGCAGCGGTTAAAGCTTCGACGTTTGAATCGGAAGCCTCTTAATAAATTAAGATGGCTTTGGTAAAGCTCAGGTCAAAGTTTATTGTTCCACAAATATACTATATATGATATTTTCCATTTTGTATTATATTATATTCTTAATTTCTGATTTATTTGATTTCTTTTTTTATGTTTTTGTTTTAATACCCAATGCGTATATTTCATTTCATATACGGAATATTACCCGTCAGAGTACCACATACTAAATACAGAATAATGGGGCTAGAGATTTCATTCCGATTAATCGGTTAATCGATAATCGATATTTTTCCAATGTTCACTTCATCTCCGATTATCGAATTTCGATCAACGAAATTATTAAAATTTACTTGGAAAATCAGTCGACGATTTGCGCAACTTATAGACGACTTTGTGGTTTTTATGGCGCACATAATCGTCCATCTGAACAAGCCATCCGTCGAACTGTGGATAGATTTCGTACCACATACTCTCTAGAGGAAGCAATAACATCAACACGTCGAAGGAATGTACGTACTGAAGAGAATATCGCCGCTGTAAACGAAAGTGTGGAAGAAGATCCAAATTTATCGATTCGTCGTCGTTCGGAGGAATTGGGGCTCTATCCGTCCACTACATGGAAAATTTAGAAAAGCTCTTGGCCAACAACCGTACAAGATCTAGCTGGTGCAGGGATTGAAGCCACGAGACCATTATCAGCGTCGGTCTTTCGCCGATTGGGCTCTACAGCAGTTGGCAAATGACTCGTTGTTTTATCGTCAAATTATGTTCAGCGATGAGGCTCATTTTTGGCTTATTTATTATTTCCTGTGGGGCTACGTGAAGTCACTCACTGGTTATGCTGATAAACAGCAACAATTGACGCCTTGGAGGCCAGCATTGTACGTGTTATTCGTGACATACGGCGAGCAGTGCTCGAAAACGTGGCCCAAAATTGGACGTCCAGAATGCGTTTCGTCAAGAACGCGGTGCCCATATGACCGAAATCATTTTCAAATATTAATGCCATGTATTGATCTTTCGAATCAAAAAAAATTTTGATTACAATTTAATTTTTTGTGTTATTTTTCACAATTGGATGTTCTATCGGACTTAAAAAACACCCTTTACAAAAGTTTATTTACATTTGGAGAAAATAATATAGCTCAACAAGAAATATTAAATATTGGAGAAGAATCTGGTTATGGTCAATCTGGACCTGAATCTGAAACTGAATTTAAAAAAATGCAAAAAACTATTGATTCTTTTTTGATGGTTCCAAAAGCAAATACGTCGTACAACCTCAAAAAAGATTTTAAGATTGTAGAAGGAACTTGTCATAGAAGCAAACAATTGGAAAATCATTATCAATCCTTATTGACCATTCAACCGACATCGACAAATAGTGAACGAGCCTTTTCTATTTCTGGAAATTTTATTACCAAAATTAGAAATCGTTTGAATACGGATATACGTTAAATGCTCTTGTTTTTTTAAAATTCTGTTGCAATAGAGTTTAAATTTGAATTTTGGTATACAATTATTCTATTGTTTTAGTACCTCCTCTTTTTGCGACTTTTTTGAATGAACATTTGTTAATTTTTGAATATTTCAAATAATCGATTAAAACCGATTAACCGATTAGTTAGTAAAAAAGTAATCTACTAACCAATTATTCTAAAATCGATTAATTTGAAATCTCTAATTGGGGCTGCGCTCCCTTTCTACTCATCGATGTTCAAAATTTCAATAGACATGATAATGTATTGCTAAAGTAAGGTATGTATTATTAAGCCATCTTAATATATAAAGCTTCCAAGTTCCGAGCGATATTTTGAAACGATATTTTTCTCTAGTACCAAAAAATGTGTAATATATGAGGAGTATATGCAAACCCATGGCAAAACATACAAATTTCTTTTGAATTTTTCAACTATTAATAGTGAGAGCTTTAATTATTTATATTATTTAATTATGTATATTAAATGAAAAGACATTTTATATCATACTGCCAAAAGTGGTAAAAAAAGAGAACAATTTCAAATATATATTATAGGTTTTTACCATTCATAATTCACCAAGCTTTTTTACTTCCAGCAATTTGCTCAAATTTCCAGAACTTTTCTGATTTACGAGTAGTTAAGAATAACTTCCACCTGAGTTCTTCATTATTAGAGGAATGCCTATATGAAACTTGGTATTCATGTGTTTGTTGAGCAAAATGAAATTAAAAATAAAAATAATAATATTTGAGTAATATAATTTTTTTATAATTTAGACAATTCGTATCCTTATAATTAAACTTTAAATTCATATCTTCATCATATATTTTATTTATACTTAATTTTAATCAAATTATTATTATAAATATTTGATAAACAAATAAACCGTGAATATAACTAAAAAGTATTAATAAATATTAATTTATTTTATGTACATATTACTATTAGTAAATATTATTTTGTATTATTAATTATCGAAATGGCTGACAAAGGCAACATTACAATTCAAAAAATTTAATTTTGGCAGAGCTCATTTCGCAAGTTAAGATTTGTTATAAGCTACGTGTTTTTATTAACAGAACTTCTAGTTCTAGATACACATTGGAAAAAAACTAGGAATTAAAAAAAAACAATTATAACTAATACTGGTTAGTGTACTGGTTAGATAGTGATGTATTAGCAAAAAGTATAATACTTTTTTACTATCCACCATATTCGGTGTAGCTAATAAATAAATAACACGAAAATAATAAACAAATTATTTTATTTTGTATCAAATAATAACGAATTTGGAATTTTACGGTAATATCTTTTTAAAATGTCACAAATATACTGTCTTAGTTTATAATTTATAATTATTATAATATTTTTGATAGCTATTATACTGACATATTTTAATATACTATCGAACTTCGGTTTACACCGGCTAGTATAATAGTATTATACTTTTTTGCTATTATACTATCTACGGTGTAAAACCAGTATAAAGTTGTGTTTTAATAGCCGCGTTTTTCTATTAACAGAAGCTGTTAAAAGCTGTGTTTTTTATTAACAGAACTTCAAGTCCTATATAGAACATCGGGAATAATACTGGGAAATTTTAGTTAATTTAACCAATATATTTTATTTAAGTTGTATTTATTTGAATAATTTCAACTTCTTACAATATTTTTTTACGTTTATTGTCAGGTATTAAGCTAAATACAATGAAAAATATTTTTTTAAAATATATCCTTTTAAAATTTCCCTTTTTTTCTAGTTCGAGTACTATGATTTTATCGTGAACTTCAAAAAACATCCAGAACATTGAAAATTAAGTTAATATTGATTTTATTTCTGTACCAGTGAATTGAAATGTGTAGTTTAACATTAAATGTATCATATTTAGTGATAAAAAATGAAATTCATTTGGATTTTACTGAAAAAACGAGATAAAATATAGTACGAACTCGAAAAAAAAGGAAATTTTAAAAGGCAATATTTTAAACTTATATTTTTCATTGTATTTAGCTTAATACCTGTATTATGTGACAATAAACGTCAAAAAATATTATTAGAAGTTGCAATGTATTCTAATAAATTGAACTTAAATAAAATATTATATTGGTTAAATTGAATAAAATAATGTTTTAATAAATAATGTTTGAAATAAATAATGTTTTATTCAGAACATTGAAAAATAAAGTTAAATTTAATTTTATGTAGATAATAGTGAATTTAAATATGTAGTTTAACATTAAATGTATCATATTTATTGAGTTAAATCAGAGATTTTATTATATTAGAGATATACAAAGCCGTATATATTTTTTCTACTGATCATTTGTTGTTGTAAAATCACATTGACACCCTGGATGTGTATTAGTTTAAATTGTTGAATGTACATATACGAGAAAACAATACATTTGCATTTTTCATTTGGTTTGTTTTTAACATTTTTGTAGATCTAGTATGTATTGATATTACGTTATAGAATGAAAAATAAAACAAAAATAATGTATGAAATTTTAAGCTCGAAGGTGAAAAGAAATAAACGAGAAAAATTATTATCGATGATATATACAACCAAAAACAACAAATTTAAATTGCAAGTGACAGCCTAGCTTTGTTTTACTATTTATAATTTTTCCGAGATTTGTTGGACTTATTTTTATTGTTTGGGTTTTAAATGATTTTAAAATATTTTGGTAGTGTCGCTCTTTTCATATTTTTTAAAGAAAACGTTTAAATTTTGTATTAACGTAAATTAATATAATGGAATTTCATTAGTTTTTAATACATACATATATTTAAGAATATATTTTTATGAACTTTTAAAAATTTAAGCCTATTTATGAAGAATAAACTGGTTGACGATCATTGAGATTTGGTTGTGGACTGATATTTTCTTACGTATTAGAAACCCCAAGCCCGCTCTTTTGAAATCAACAGATCCTTTTGATATCAATTTAACTGGGAAGTTTTACGTGGATCAGCACGGCCGACATATAGTTTTCTATGGAACAGCACATTCCTCGTGATCCTTGATTTCTTATACATCGGAGTTCGACTATATCAAATATTATTTTTTCTGCTAATATTTTTAACAGTTGAAATTTTTACGGGTGAAGATCATCACTCCAGCGATTAAACGAGGTTAAAACTCAATAAAAGATCGATACGTAGTTTAAATTACTATATTATATTTTATTTTTTTAATAATACATGTAATATGTACATATTGAAAAACTAACTATTTAAAATTGACATTTTTGATTGTGAAATGTATTTTTTTACTGCCCATTTACAATGTTTTCGCAACAATACTAAAATCATAAAATCTAAGATTTCATTATGGTGATCATAACATCCGTTGTTATGATTTAAAATAGTTTCAAATTCGAATCACGATTTCGCAATTTCAATACATTTTTTTTTAAATATATTGTTTAATATTTTTGATATGTCCAGTGTTATTAAAGATTTTATGAAAAATATTTACACAACATTTTGAAAAATTTTAAAATATTTAAACTTCCAAAATCAGAATTTTTCGAATAATTTTTAAAATAGATGAAACGCTCATTTTTAAGAGTTGTTGTTTCTTCGCTTTTAGTAAGTAATAGCTCACACGAATTATATTTTATATTTTTATTATAGATTTAAAAAAAAACATACCAAATGTAATATTTTAGAGAAGCATCGTCTATATCTCCATTTTATTAACCCTTTGAAACAGAAATTGGGACTTTTTTCTGACATTTCAAACTGCCTATGTATAATTTCATAGCAACCAAATTTTCAACTACGTGATTATTATACTTCAAAGCACATTGGTTAATATTTTTTGCAAACATGGCATAAATTTGTCTGTCTGCACAGCTCATTTTAAAAAATGGGGTTTCGTCATTTATGCTTAACAATTTGTACGCCTTTCTATTGTTTGATCCTTGATCACATACTACAGCTTACACAACAAATCCAATATGATCTAACAGTTTAATGTTTTCATTAATTAGTTTTACCAAATGTTCAACAGATATTTCTTTGGCCGAAGAATAGTATGATAAAACATATTTGTATTTAGAAAATAATCCACGGACCATAAACACCAACACATATTTTACCACCTCAGGTTTTCTTTCAGTTCCATCATCTGTGTATCCTTGAATTAAATCATTTTTTATGTCGTACTCCAAATCTCGCCAGATGTTCAATTCATCGAACATCAAAACTGCGTAACGATTTTCAATTGATAAATTCTCAGTTTTTTTGTTTTAAATTTTCGACAACATTTCCATTTAGTCCGGATGCAAGGTTTTTAATTGGCATCCAATTTATAATTGAACTCTGAGGTGGTAAATTTAATTATAAATTGTCTCGAAGAAATCTATAACATGGTGGAGATATAAAGTATACGTTTTGGGCTATGTTACGCTGTTCTTGAAGATATTTAGATGTTTTTGATTTTCGACATAAAATCATTTTTGCAAAATATTTTGCAGCCAAACTTAAATTTGATTCATCAATCTGTTGTGATTGTAGTTTTTTCTTAGGAATTAATTTCCTATTATTTTGAAATTGTAGGTAAATTAAAGTTTTTCGATTTTTTAAGTATTTAGTTTTCAATATGTCGTAATGTTTTTTGAATGATAAATATTTTTTTTTATATAATTCACTAATTTTAATATATTTTATACAGTTAGTGCAATCTGCTTCGACACTGCAAGATGTATTTGAATAATGTCTAGCAAATTTAAATTCGAAGATGAGTTACTGGCCATTGGCATTGAATCAACAACTACACTCTCATCTATAAATACCATATCAGGGTCACCTAAATATAATTTCGGGATAACATTTTTTTTTAGTTTTCGTTTTCCTTTATCGGTCTCTTCGAAGTTCTTTTCACAAATAATTAATCTTTTTTTTAAATTATCATGTGACAGTGAGCATTTGTCAACCCAAATTTGAAAAAATGGAGAATTTTCTTCCGGGAAACCATAAAACTTTCTATAAGGATGGCTGCGTCGAGTGGCTTTACAATTCACAACAGCGCATGGGATTCCACTAACCATGTGATTTTCTTTATTAAAAAACGCCACTAAAATCAAACGAATTATTGTTGCACTTTTTGCGTAACTCACCATATGAATTTTCTAGTTAAACTAAAAAATATTTTTTTAATGCAACGATTGAGAAATAGAGCGTGGAAAGGGTAATAGAGAAAAAACAGTATTACAATTTGTAAATGTGTGTTCTCTTGTATACTATATGCAATATAAAAAATTTATACCAATACATTATCAGGGTCAGGATAATTTACAACAACAATGCCATAATAGAAAAATGTATATAGCTTTGTATATCTCTAATATAATAAAATCTCTGCCGTTGAATTCATGGGATTTTACTGAAAAACGAGAAAATTCGTATACAGAACACAACTCAAAAAATTTTCAATAAAAAAACACGACTATTATTGAACCAATATTTCTCATTGCTTTTAACTTTACTATGTATTATTTGTCTAAAATTGTCAAGAAATGAATTGTTTAATACATAAAATCCATGTTAAGTCAGTCGAACTTGTCTATAACGAACCTGAAGAGACCAACAATTTTGTTCGTTGAAGGATCTTTACATAGAGAGTTAAAATCAGTAGTTCATTATATCTAAAAATTAATATAGGAGATAAATGACGTGTGTATAGTATCATTTTATGGCACTTTTCCTGTTTTATGTACCTAATAAATTTCTTTTTTGCTGTGATTCGAATTTGGCTTTGTGAATATTTTTTCTCTCTCAAACTACTGTTTTTGATTTCGACGTTTGCAATAAAGAAGTTAAATTAAGAATAATTTAAGATTGCCGGTTGGCCTCTGTGGTCGAGGGGCATACATGTCTCGTAAACCTTAATTGCACGAACATGTTCTCCAAGAATACCACCACAGTATCCTTATGCCCCTATTATGAATCTCACTTACGCGTCACTGAGCGACGCGATGTCACCGTATTTCAATTTTGGTATTATGATTCTCGCCGTGAGCGAGTCTAATGTCACATATCCTCACCTACAATTTGGTGGCGAGACTGAGCGAGAAAATAATTTTTGATATTGATATACATAGTATTTATAACGTTAGACAAAATGAAAGGCAAATCGTAAGGTTTTTTATTTGTTTATGTATTACAATAATTAATAATGTAATAAATATTAATTGTTGCATTATAATAAATAATATTTTTGTTGTATGTATTATAAAAATTTTTATTTTTCATAACTACATAGAAATAAACCAAAAATAGCTAATGGCGAACAATTCACAAAACTCGTATTTTCCTTCTAGCTTGTCCAATAGATAAGAAAGTCCATCTTCATTTATACGAAAAATGCTTGTAAATCAAGAAATTATAATTTATAACACCATTCTTTAGAATATTTTAAAAATATGTACATTTAAATATCAATTGATAAGTACTAATCATCCGGTAGTGTGAAAGGATCACATTTGAATTTGACCAAATGTCAAAAATTCTCAAAACAATAACAACTACTAACTTAAAGAAACCAAAATATCATAAATGACGCATAGCGCTGCGTATGTCACTCACCCAAATTAAAGTGAGAATCATAATACCAAAATTTGACTCGCGCGACTCTAGATGTCACGGTGAGAGGTGAGGTGAGGTGAGAATCATAATATGGGTATTAGTTTATCGTAGGAGGTGACTAAACGGTTTGATCGCTGGGCTGACGACCCTCATCCGTAAACAAAAGAATCTGTTTATAAAGTCAACAAAATGAAAAATTGATACCGCCCAAACAACACCGGAGGTACTCGGACACGAGATTTAGGATTGGCATGTGAAACGTACAGTTACTTAAGAAACCAGGAGCCCTAGATGGCTCATACCGAGTTTTATGTATAGATTTATTTATATAATGTTCTTTACTGGGAATAATAACACGAACAACTTGATTGTTTCACGTTCAATTCTTTCTTACTAAAAAACCATCTCATACATCTTTTAGTACCCTATCGGCACTTACTCTTAATTATACAGTACTACAGTAAACTGTTTATCAATTTACTTCGTACTTAACATCTCCTAACAACAAATTATACTTTATAATGATAAAACAGAATTATACATATAAACTTCTACAAATTTTCTTAATGTTATTTTAACATACATAATCTCTTAATATAATTGGCTGTCTAATATCTCTTCGAGCTGTTCTCGAATCATTATCTAAACGCCTACCTAAGCATTGACTTTGTGCTTCCACATTTATTGAAGTTGATGTCTCTATTATTTTAATTTAAAAACATAAATTCAAAAGGTCTGTCGTAGTTATTTACATCTTTTAAGAATGTCGGTTTTAGTTGGTTAACATGTGCCACTTTGATCAGGTTGTCAACCAATATCTCATACACAACATTACCTTTCCTCTTTAATACTTTTTCTTTATCCCATTTAAAATATCCATTGTCTTTGCAATTTAAATACAATTCTTTATCACCTTCTTTGAATCTATTACTAATTTCCTAGTGTGGTGATTTATTCATATTAAAACCTCTGGATTTACTTCTGTTGTAACGTTCATTTATAAAATTACGATTTAAACTTTTTCCTTTTCGAAACGACTGCATTTTAATTACATCCGATGTTCCGTCGACTACACTGTTATTGTCATATACGTCTTTTTGAATCAATCCTCGTTAAATTTGGTTTTATGGTCTAACGCCATCAACTCGGCTCTTACTCGCTTATCCATAATGCCCGTAATAAACGATTTCGAAGAGCTTTATCCTTATATTCTCCAAATTCACAAGCCTCTGAAATTGCTACTAACTCCATA
This sequence comes from Tipula unca, assembly GCA_951394425.1. Classification (NCBI taxonomy): domain Eukaryota; kingdom Metazoa; phylum Arthropoda; class Insecta; order Diptera; family Tipulidae; genus Tipula; species Tipula unca. Next base: position 110,621,289 of record OX596380.1, read on the forward strand.
GCGCACTCGTTAACGGATTCTCCTTTAGCTTGTGTCCTCTTGTTAAATTTAACCACACTAACGCAACTTGAATATTTTGGTAAAAACAATTCTTGTTCACTACTTGATCAAACGTGTTGTCCTTAACTTTGGCTGGTTTAAACGTTTTTGCTAATTTTGCTCCCGCATCCGGACCAATTAAGTTGGTGAGCAAGATTACTTTAAATTTGTCATCTTCGACAGCGTTTAACTCTAAATAATTATCTCTTCTTTCAAGTTAATCATCAAAATTCTCTCCTCTAATAAACGGCTCCATATATCCAACGTACGTATGTTTTACGATTTTCGTAATTTTTTTTTTTTTTTTTTTTGGAAAAATCAAAACCACGCTGTGTTCTAACCTCAAAATGTTTTTTTCTAATTTATTTATTTTTTATTTTAGACTGCACAAAACATTTATCTATTTTTTTTTATTAAACTCTACAGCCCATTTTCGTCGCCAATTTTTATGTATAGATTTATTTATATAATGTTCTTTACTGGGAATAATAACACGAACACCTTGATTGTTTCACGTTCAATTCTTTCTTACTAAAAACCATCTCATACATCTTTTAGTACTCTATCGGCACTTACTCTTAATTATACAGTACTACAGTAAACTGTTTATCAACTTACTTCGTACATAACACCGAGCTCTGTACAACATCTAGATCAGAGTTCTGTTGAAGATCCATCATATTGAAATAAGATTTCAGCGAGTACGCTTACGCGTGCATCGATCTCTGAGTACCACTATACGGTATGCACACAGGTCGTTACAAGCGACGATGGTTCCACGGTGTAGAGAATGACTTAGCTTCTTCAGTTGTCTTAGACAGTATGAAGACCAAGCCCAGGATCGAAACCATTGGAGCCAGATTGTTGACACAGTAAGGGGGCCAGTAAAGGCCTTTAAACACTATTTATTATTATTAAGATTGCCAGATTTTAAAGTTGTTCGTTATACGTAATAACGAGGTTCGTTAAAGATAGATCATTTTACTTAGATTTTTAGTTCTCGGTGCTCGGGACTTCAATATAAGCTTCTTATAACAAGAATACTTTCGTTATATTCCGATTTTTTATATCCAAATTCAACTGTAACGTTAAAAACAATGTATTGACTTTAATAATAATAATGGTGTTATGACACAGGCTAGTTTTGAAGTGCGATAAAGTGCTGTAAAACAATTTTATCAAGAAAAAGAAAGGAACAGGAGACAACACTATAATAATGGACACCACGTGTGTCAGCATCTCAAAACGTAAACATGAACAAAATAAAAATTATGATTAGCCGAACTATTTAAAGATTATTGATTTAAAATTTAATTTTAGATTTTATTTTTAAATTGTCGCTATTTAAAATGTCGAAATGTCAAATAAAAAGTGGGCATGTCAAACAAAAGAATCAAAATGTAATTCTTTTCTGCTATTCACTTTTTTTGCTAGAAAATTTGAGCTACGCTGATTTTTTGACATAAAACGATTTTTTTACGTACTGTGTCGTATTCACTCATGTGTATATTTTGAATTCCTTTTTTTTCGCTCAGTTTGTCTTTTCTAGCCGCTAGAAAGTCAGAAAAAAGCCAGTGCCATAGTACCATAAACAATAATTTCACTCAAAAGTCATAATGTTTTCGTTATTAACACAGACTATACTGATGAAATTATATTTCGAGTAGAGAATATTTCAATTCATATAGCTAACTTCGTGGGGATTTTTTTTGCATCAGAATGTTTATTTTTAGTATCATATACGTACCTCAAATGATTCCAAATTGATGACCCCCAATTTTACGTAGCATGCTTTCCACGAGATGAAATCAGCTAAATTGGTACCGACACCAGACCTCAGTACATTTTGCTTCTGACATTTATTAAACTTACATTTATTTTTTGCCAGGTTTGTATACGATGCTCGATAATAATTTGAATCCCCAAAGGTATGTTAAATTTAAAAAAAAAAACTGATGCAGTTGATCTTTTTTTATTGTTTATTGCACTGTCAATATCACTGGCTGCGAAAGAATGATGAAAATTCGGTTAGTTAATATTTTCAATAAAATTACCGTTACAAAAACAATAGTAAAGCCAAAACCAACACTAATGCACAAAAAACGCGGTATTATAGATTTCACATACGCAGTACTTCTGCACTTTTTTTTTTTTTTTTTTTTTTTTTAAAAGGACTTGGCATAGACACTTTTACGGTCCTTAGCCTTACCTTACATTCACACAACATTCATTCAATCCATTCATTCATCCCATTCACACAAGTACAGTATACCACCTGCGCATTGCATAGCTCCATGTCACCCTGTACAGTGACATGGAAGATGGGTCGGCCCATGAGTTCTACATTCCAACAGAGGGTCATAGATGTTTTCAATTTAATCACCGATCGTAATCGGGAGATGAAAAATCCCTTTTGCATCCCCCGCCTCTGTTGGGATTCGAACCCGGTACCTCCCGATCCAAACGTCGCAGCTTTAACCACTGCGCTATTTGCTCGGTTACTTCTGCACTTAGTCTATCAAACAAATATTATAGTCGTCTTCCTTTTATTGGTAGTGCTTAATACAATAGAAATGCATAAAACAAAAATTTGATTTTTTCTATCTTGCTTTGATATACGACATCATAGGTTTTGAGTAAAATATTACACGAACCAAATGCAAAAAAATAATGAGAAACATAATTATAAAACAAAAAGAGAAATTAAGGACTGATAAGTATATGTAAATATTAATAAAACCGTGCTAATATCACAGACAAATCGACTAAACAAAATTAACCACGTTTTTAATATACGAGTACATATATTCTAAATTGCATTTCAACAAAAATCCATTTTAAGATAAGTTATTTTATTTTTTTATGAAACACTTTTTATATAGCACGGTTTGAATAATAATGGACCGGATTCAATGTAAATATTATAAGCATCTATTTTCTTCTATTCTGCTATTATTTCTATGTAAAACCGATTTAAAAACTTTTTAGAAATTCTAGTAAAATAGTAGAAAAAATATAAATGACTTACATGACAGCATCAAGAGACTAATTTATGCTTTTTATGAAATTATAAATATAATTTAACTAAACTTACCCAACAAATTTTCCGAAATATTATATCGTTGTAAAATATTTTCTTTTATGTTTAGAAACTTAAGAACGTTTTCTAACTTCAATTTTTCTTTCATTTTTTTTTTTTAATTTTAACTGTAGCACTTTCTTACTTTCTTCACAGACACCAAATGACGCTCTGAAACAATTTTAACATTTTCATAATTTATAGAAAAAGATAATGTTTTATTCAAAATAAACTACCTATTACTCAATTTTATTCTGAAATCATCAGCGAGATAACATTTTTATTCAAATCTAGCTTTTCTTTTATTCTGTTATAAATAAGAAAAACACTGAAGAAGGTTAAAATTGAATAAAATATTATAAATCAATTACGCATTTCTAATAATAAAACATATTGATACTTTTGTGAATAAAATTAAAGATTTATTTTTTCAATTTGTGTGTTAAGGATATTAAAATAATAATAGCTTACAAAAAATAATTGAATAATATTTCTTAATTCAACAGAAATTTTTTCAAATTAAGTTTTAACGTTTTAATTTAAAAAAAAATATATCTGCAAATATATATCTTAAAACAGGTTTACCTAAATGAAAAATCTTCCATCAACATTAGTAAAAACGATTTTAAAGTAGAAGATTATTTCATGAAGTTTTATGAGAAAAACACATTACTGGAAAGTTTCTCTAATTGAATAAAACTACCTTAATTTTGAAGCAAAAGTATTTCAAGAAGATGGAAATGTTTTATAAAAATTGATTACATGAAAGTATTCATTTTCAACTATTTATTTTTTTCACTGTGTAGGAAACAAAAATAATCATCTCCATATAATTTGCAACCGTATATAGATAAATCGTTTTGCAAACATGCTCAATGTAGTAATGTGGGGTGATTATAACACCTCGATCAATGAAGATCTATGCAAGTTTACCTAAGACGGAAATAGCTCTTTGTGGCATTTGGCAATTTAACGGACCAATATAGTACTCAACTTAAAAAAATTCCGTATAACCGAAAAAACAGGATTGGAAAACTATGAGTTATTATGACCCTTCCTGTATACGTATTGGTTAAGTTTATAAGTTTTCATTTAAATTAGTACCTAAATTAAATTAGTAATTTTGTTTTAAGATAATATGTATATAGTTATTGAAAATCAAATGCTAATTAAAGAGAAATAAAGTTTTGCACTTCAAAAACTACTGTGAAAGGCAAACAAACTTATTTACTTAACTTATCGGTTGCGAGATCACTTTATATGATCATCATCAAATTTGATTTGCAACTAAATTTAACAATTTATTTAAAAAAATTAATTTAGAAAATTACATTTATAATTTTATATGATATAAACGTGAAAAAGGAAATTTAATAAAAGTAAAAAATTTAGAAATAAGTTCGTCAGACCCCTTGAAACTGTCAAAAAATAGTCTTTGATAAATTAAAATCAAATTGATCAACAGCGATGTAGAATGATTTGCTGATCTGTTGATTGGATTAATCATATATCAATGATTAAACATGTCAATGTTACCGAGAAGGGCGTTACCAATAAATGCAGTTTGAAATAGAAGTCTATTTTCGAGGGTTGAAACTTTATAATTCTGACATCTAGCCTTCTTTAGAAGTAATCGAAATTCTCAATGGTATATGTCGGGCATAATCAGTTTTGTTCAATAAAAATATCAGAATTTTTTTCTTAATGCTTTCGATTCTTTAAATTTACACATCATAAGCCTTCAGAACGGCACAGCTTATTGAAATCTCATATATGTAAAAGTGAAAAAAATGTTTTTCGTCCTTAAATTCAACAGTCCAACGTTTTACCAATCCTAACAAAAATACATAATTTTGGCATTTCTTGATGTTTAATGTGCGGTGAGTTTTGATTACACCACTCACTCAGTGATCGATGTCTTCTTGTAGTTTGGCATCAGGATCGTGTAATCCTTCAATAGCATGATAAGTTTTTACGTCATCACAAAATATGAGCACATTTTAATTCATTATTAATTTGATTATCGGAATGAAGTAAACAATATCCTTGTTATTACATTATTATCTCCAAAAAAAAATATTTTGAAGACTTAACATCTAACAGAAATAATCGAGTTTTATTTAACTTCTAGAAAAGATCGTCCATTTCAAGAATATCGGTTCCCACAATTTACGTAATGCATAGTTCCAAAACAGAACCGCAGGCTCGTTGTTCTGTATATGGAAATGAGAGTTGTATATTCATAAATGAGTATGAAAGATGGATGATGACTTTCGAGAGAACACATCAAAGTTGGTAAATAGTGAATAATGAGTTCTGCTGAATTCAAGAGAATCATTACTCTTCTTGTTGTCGTCCTGCTGTACATAAATTCAAAACGGATTCGCTTTGTGATGCGAAGCGATTTGGTGACGTAATTTGCAAAAGGTGAGACATGGTACAGAGATTACTAACGGAGACGATGGCTTCTCAAATTACAAATCGTCTTTGGGTTCGACAATATGAAATGCAACCGCGGTATCGGAACAGATGTTGTCATCACTTATGATGTGTAATTATTCATCTTCAGCTTCCCAGATTCTAATCAAATAAAATAAAAAAATTCAAGCTCCAAGTTCCTAATTTACCGAATCATTTTGTATAGGTCTATACAATATTAAACGTATAAACATGTAATAATCGAGAGATCAGATGGACCAAACAGTGTTTTTCATTTCATTCTTTTTTAAAGTTTCCAAAAAAACGAATTAACTTGTTTTTTTTTTAAAGTATGATGGTGTGTAAATGAAAGTCAATGACACGAACACGGAATATTTAAGGTCAAATTTCGGTTCAGATAAAAAACAAATAATGTTTTCAATAAAAAATTATAATAACATTTCAAGCCCTTTTTCTACAGGGTAGTAAATTATCAAGTTTCATTTAATTAAAAATTTAAACTAATAAGAAAGATTTATTTTACTGTAGTTTCTAATTATTCTGTAATGGAAATGTTTTTTCAAACCTGTTTTTATGTTGTATGGATATATTGTTTTACAGCCACAATAAACTTTAAATCCATCAAGCAATTGTGATAACCACACCGAACTAAATGAAATAATTTTTTGATTTATACTCAACTTAAACCAATTATGCATAAACACAATTGGTTTAAGTTGAGTATAGTTATCCTTTAACAATCATTTTATAGGTAATCATTGTTTCTTATATAAATATGATAACATTATTTTATATTGTAAAATATTTAATAAATGTTTATGAAAAAATGTATACTCTATGTTTTGTTATGTGCTACATAAATCCATTTTAAATGTGGATGGATACATGCACAATCCGCATATGATTTTGATATATGTACATACATACATACAAACATACATATTTAATAAAATACATAACAAAAAAACACCACAGTTCCAAAAATATGTCTATTTAACATGTGTACACATACATAAAAAAATATAAATTCTATTCAACATAATTTTATATGTATAATTGTATATAGTATATACCATAAATAAGAGACGAACAGTTCTTTTTAATATAAAGACATAAGGAGAAAGAAAGGAATACAGTTACATTTGAGGTTGTCGAACTTATAATAAACGTTTTTTTTTAAATTGTAAAAGAAGTGAATTGGAATAGAAAATCCAAATACAACAAAATTGAAAAAGAAAGAAACGTGTAGTTTATAAAATGTGACGTTTTGTTGATATGACGATCATTAAACTTGTCCACAATTGTTGTCCATAATTACATAACATAATATAGTGAATAAAAAAATTATAACAGGATTCATTAGTAATCGAGTTATGTGTTATCATAGCACAATGTAGTTACTACAGATTTAAATACATTTACGCTTTAAACATATGATTGGTTTTACTTATAGCATAAACAAACTCGTCGCGCGAGATGCGCGTAAATGTCAAAGCCGACTAATACTTTTAATAGATTTGGTGTAAAACAAATTCGACACGCATCTTGGACGTTTACACATATGTACTTATAAAATAAAGTATAACATAACCAAATATCAATTTATTTTTGTGCATTGTGTTTTGTAGTGACTTCCCAGTTTGTATTTACATGTATGTTTGTATATTTATGTACATACATAAAAGGTTTTCTTTAATAAAAAATTTGATTTTGAAAATATAGCGCATTTATTTAGCGACAATATAACTTTATTAGTAACAAAAATTAAATATTATTTCTTTCAAACCTTCAATATAAACACTATCAATGTCCTCGTGGCTTTCCCCGCCCCCCGGTGACCCCTATGTGATGTTTTTATTTTATTTTATAATTTAAAGAAATCGACTTAGTAATTAATTATATGTAATACATATTTCAAAGAATACAAAATTTACAATAAAAACAAAACAAATAAGGTGTTTGTTAAATTAAAACAAAATTTAAAATTACAAAATTTTATAAAGAATCATTAGCTCTTCGAATGATTTGAAGCTGTCATATTTTGAATTAAAAAAGTTCTAAAAAAAAAAAAAAACTTAAAAAATTTTAAAAAGTAACTTTTCAAGTTTTTTTATAGCAGTGTCTGGATAAATTGAAATCAAATTGATATCCCGCAATGTTGAATGATTTGGCCAATCTATTAACAGGATTGTTCTCCCCGTAATTTGTGGAATAGAGCTCAAGATCCAGAAATCGATGGAGACGAGGCCTCCTAGAGATGTTTTCGGTCATGTACGGTGAATCAATATGGCCGAGAAGAACGTTTCCTGTAAATGCAGCGTCCAAAAGAACTCTTCTATCGTCAAGGGTGCAGATTTTGTAGCCTCACCTTGCCTTATACGGTGGTAAGCGTGCCACATTTTCATGATAAGGTATATCATATTCGTCATCCCAATTAGTTTTCTCTAATAGATACGAGTATAAGAGGAATTTTTTTTAACACTTTCAATTCTTTTGTTACGGATTGAATAGTAGGGACTCCAGACAGTTGCCCCATACTCTACTTGGGATCTTACATAGGCGAAATACAGCGTCAATAATGTTGATTTGTCATGGAACTCACTGGTCCATCGTTTGATAAACCCAAACATTGAGTTCGCTTAGGCTACGATGTTATCTATATGCATGATAAACGTCATGTTTTGGATAAATGTGACACCCAGTTCGGTATATCTACGCTGCAATTCGGAACCCTTGATTTTGTATTTATTGATTATAGGATTTTACTTCCTGTGAAACGACATAATCTTGCATTTTTTGGTATTTAAATGCAATGAGTTGCGGTCACACCACTAAGTTGCGGTCACACCACTAAGTTGCGGTCACACTAAGTTGCGGTCACACTAAGACCATTAATATCTTCTTGCAATCGGTTAACATCGCTTGTTTCGTTGATGGTATGGAACATTTTAATATCGTCTGTAATGTGTGATCCTTGAAGAACTATCGAGGGCCTTACGATGATAAATAGAATCAAATGATTTACTAAAGTCCGTGTAAACTACATTCATCTGGGTGGTCATTCTGTGGTGCTATCTCACACGTTTATTTCACAGTTGGAGAATTTTTTTTGCGATATTATTGTAAGGGGAGAAGTCTACAAATCCAATCCTGCGAAATGAGTTTTAAGGGGAAGTTGGATGAATTTTGTGGTATTTTGACGTTTATTTATAACCTCAAATCAAGTTATATGAACATTTTTGATCGAGTGCTACTCATGGTAGTGAAATCACTATGAAAATAATTTTTTTAATAAAATTTAATTTAATTTTTTAATTAACTATTCAAAAATTGTATAATAAAATTAAGTTTTATTAAAAAAAAATAAATAAATTCTTTCTTTTTTTTGAAAATTTTATTTTTATTAATATTATTTCTATATATGTATACATAAAACCAAATTATGGCTGATTGGTTTTGCTTACCAAATTGGTATGTAAATATTTTTGTTGTGTATTTATATATATATATATATATATATATATATATATATATATATATATATATATATATATATATATATATATATATATATATATATATATATATATATATATATATTTACATGTCTTTATAAAGGAATTTTTGGATTTATAATTTAATTTAAAAAAAAATTCCAGTAATTAAAATAAAAAAATTATATAAATAAAGAATTTTCTGATAAAAAATCATATAAAACCATAATATTATGCAGAAGCAAAACCTCTCCCTATGAAAATAATTTCATTAATGATTGTTTTTATTTACAAAAATATTTGTAACTATTTTTCTTGTTGGTTTTTCCCACTATTAAAAGCAGGACGCAAGAATATTGTGGTCTTTTTCATTAAAATCAATAAGCGACGTGACGTTATTCATCCACAATTCATCCACGTAAGCTAGGACAATTTATTATTTCACAGTTTTTAATCGCCTAATATGAGATAGCACCACAGAATGGATAATGCTTTTCAATTTCGTTAATCGTTTTACTAGTAATTTCCACTAAATTTGTGGAAGTTGATCTGCCTGGTATGAGCCCATGTTGTTTGTCAGATATATGACGTGCTAATGTGATTTTAAATATGTTGCAAATGACCAGCTCAAATAGTTTTGGAATGGATGTCGTTGAAATCCCTCTGTAACACGAAATGTTACCTCTTATACCCGATTTAAAGATTGGTGTGATTTTTGATATTTTCTATTTATCTGGAAACACGCCGGTTACTAGCGACAAATTGAAGAGATTCCGCAATGGATGCACCAAAAAATTAGCATGTTTCATTAATATAGATGATGGTATATTATCCGGCCCACATCCGTCGCCAAAACCAGTCAGTACAGACATAATAATTTCAGCAATAATATACTAGGAGGAAAGATCGATATATATTTGTTTTATTCAATGTTTGTGCTGCATTCACGTTATTGTCTGCGGGTTTGTCTACATATTGAAAACAGGAAGCAAACATAACAGCTATTTCCTTGGCGTCAGAACTGTTTGTGTTATTGTAAGACATATTGGTTGGGTACCCCTCAATTTCTCGTTTAGTTCTAAATTGTTTCCAAAATTGTTTAGGGTTAGTTTTAATATCATCGTGGACATCAACTAGATAAGAAGTGTATTTATAACTTAAAGTAAACACCAAACTTGTCATTGTATTGGAGGAAGATCAGTTTATCCGATTCCAGCCCACTTTTTATCATTCTAGCATAAACTTTAGATTTTCAAATTTAAAATTGATGAGTCTGGCTCTTTTGATCCATAATGGAATATGATTTTCAAAACCTCGTTGCATAATCTTATAAAATTGGTTCAGGTTATCATTAACATCGTTAGTATTTAAAATATCGCCCCATTTAATTGCTTCCAAGTATTGATGCAAACCAACGTGATCAGCTTTATTAGAGTTGAAAGTTGTAAGCATAGTATCGACGAAAATCGATTCCGCATCTGATGTAATGTTATATGGGAGTATGCCATTCACTTCGTGGTCGTATTTCCACGGTACTATTATTAATGTCGCTTCGAGATTATGGACCGACCTACCCAATCATTCACTTACATAAATTAAATGTAATTGTTATACTTGAAGTGTTGTGATAAGAGTGTATCTTATTAATCACAATGATTGACTGATTGCACTATAATATTTTAAGATAAATGAACGCTTACATGTGAGTATTTTATATATGTAGGTATACCGGGGTTAAGGCGATGCCACATGCAGTTGTCTTTCCGACCGATTCGGTAGAAAATATGATAAAGGCTTTGCCACATGACAAAAATATCGGCGAAAGCCTGGGACCGATTTTTAAAATTATGATTAAATGATTGCATATTTTTGGCTTAAATTATTGAAAAAATATATGAAATAACTACAATTTGTAATTAAAATCATAAATGTATAATAATTTAACCATTTTAATTGAATAATAAGAGTTTTTCTATTCTGTCGGTCCTACAACCGATTTTTTACGTAAATGGTATAAATTTTGCCGGTTCCGAACGCTTCCCAATAAAAATTTGTCGGTTCCGAACGCATCAAATATCACCGATATTTATTTTCGTTGTGACCATAACCTCACTTCGGTGATAATTTGGTTTGTTTACAAACGTAGCTGTCAATCTGTACAATTTATTGAAAATTAAAAATGAATATGGTAATAATTTAGTAAATTATATAAATTAAATGTCAAAAACAAATGACAAAAAAAAAACACAAACCAAAATTTTGTTGTTGTAAAAATCGGTCGGATCATTGTTTTGCTCATGTGGCGTGTCTTATCATATTTTCTACCGAATCGGTCGGAAATACAACTGCATATGGCAATGCCTTAAGACACGCCACATGAGCAAAACAATGATCCATATCCAATATCCATGATTACCATACTCATTTTTAATTTTCTATAAATTGTACAGATTGACAGCTACGTTTGTAAACAAACCAAATTATCACCGAAGTGAGGTTATGGTCGCAACGAAAATAAATATCGGTGATATTTGATGCGTTCGGAACCGACAAAATTTATATTGGGAAGCGTTCGAAACCGACAAAATTTATACCATTTACGTAAAAAATCGGTTGTCGGACCGACAGAATAGAAAAACTTTTATTATTCAATTAAAATTGTTATATTATTATAAATTTATGATTTTAATTACTAATTGTAGTTATTTCATATATTTTCTCAATAATTTAAGTCAAAAAGATGCAATCATTTAATTATAAAAGAAAAAATCGGTCCCAGGCTTTCGCCGATATTTTTGTCATGTGGCAACGCCTTTATTATTCAATTAAAATTCTTATATTATTATAAATTTATGATTTTAATTACTAATTGTAGTTATTTCATATATTTTCTCAATAATTTGAGTCAAAAATATGCAATTTTTGTCATGTGGCAACGCCTTTAGTGATGCCAATAGCATAATAGTATAATAGAATTATAATATTATACTTTTATTCGTAGTCGAGTTGCCATGCCATCACTTATGTCAAATTCTTTCCAACCAGTAAAAGTGATGTAAATCAAAAAAATAGCAAAATAATTTGCAATTTTTTTGATGTACATTTCTTCCATTTTAACTAACATCAATACAAAATTATGCGTCAAATCAAAAATATAAACATAAACAAAGCAAAACGTGATTTGTAGACATTAATTTTTCTTAAAATACTTGTTTATAAAATTAATGTTGAATTAAATCGTATCAAAAAAATGATTATATATTCAAATTTTTAAAGTTTTTTTGGAAATACCAATTTTTTCTGAAATTTTAGCTAACACCAACTCGTGTCCATATTGCGTTTCATAAAAAACATAAACAATCGACGGAAGACGTCATAATAATACATTTCGGCCTCGTTCAGTATTTACTTCTCTTTCTCTCTTTACTAACACAGAGACAAAAAAATAACAATTTCATATTAATTTATTTGATGTCAACGAAAATTTGATTTTTTTTTAAAACCCCAAAGAATTCAACATTAGTGTGAAGTAAGCCGTATAAGTTTGAATATTAAATGGTGTCTTGAATGTTTTAAACATATTTTATCACAATAATTATGAATATAAATCATAAACGTACAGTTCACATATCATACCATTACCCCAAAACAGAAACTAAATTGTATAAATAAGACACTGTCATAAAATATATTGTGATAAAAATATAATTTGATTCCTATAATTTTATATAGATATCCAAGTATAACAAATCTTTCGGAAAGTTCAGTTCTGCCGAAAATCGAAATTCAATTTTTTGGTAGGTATAGCAGGAATTCGCTTATAGGGAAAATAGTTATGTTTATGTTGTTTGTTTTCGGTCATTATCTGTATAATGTTTTGTTAGACCATAGACAAAACAGCATATAGATTTCTCATATCTGTATTTGCACTACTGATGATCGAGAAAAAATATTTTCAATGTCAACGTTGTGTTGTTGCAAAACCAACACGAATATATTATATAACCCGTGCTATACCGACAACAGCTCGGCTCATATAATACATATGCGATGCGATAGTTTTGGTTGTTGATATTCCATAGTGTAAACAGTCAAAATCTTCTATACTAACAAGTCTGACTATACAACCTTAAAGAGGTGAAAAAATATATTTATATGTTGAGTTAGACTGTTGTTGTTTCCAATGTACTTTTTTTCTTCATATTGCTTTGTGAAAAAACAATATAAAATGCATTGGTACTAACCGAGCCATTTTTCGACATAATTTCAGTTTTTTTCTGACAAACTGGGAAAGAAGAAAACAAATTAAAAATTCCATTAGTGTGACAAAAATATCATACTTTTTTTTTTATAGCGAAACTTTTACGATTACGTTTAGACAGCTTCCGTAACATAACAAAAAAAAAATTCTAAATTTTTTTATGTTTAGAGAGAGAACATAATTTTATTCATTTATTCATAAGCTATTACATAATAAATAATTTATTGTAATATAATTAATAATAATAGTAATAATAATTTATTATTATGTATAACAAATGAAATATTTAAAAAAAAATCTATAGCAAAATGACATTTAATAAATAATACTCAACTTGATACATTTTTATAATAAATTATGGCAACACACTAACACAAGCACATTTTTCTTTCCAGTAAAATTTTACTGAAAGGTGCTATTCCACTAGAAAAATTTACTGATACTAACAAAGAGAAAAATTTAATTTAATTAATTAATTAATTTTTAAATAAAGCTATGTAATAGACAAAGACAAGCTTTTTTTTTATAGCAAAATTTTGACAGCACACAAGGACATAACCAATAATTATTAAAAATAAATTTAATAGTACTATTTTTAAAAAAAAAAATTAATTTTTAATTTTAAGTATATTTTTCATATTTTTACATTTTTATAGCAAAATTTTAAGGAGAAACCTTGACAACAATAAAATTAGTAGTGTGTGAGAAATATTTCTCATCATATACTAATTTTATGCATGTGTGTTAGTGTACTGCTATAAAATGTTCTCAATTTGATACTTTTTATAGCAGTCACACTACAACAGACACAAATATTTAATTTTTTGGGGCTTGTATATTACATTTGTGTTGGTTTTGACGAAGTACAAGATAGAAAACTAACAAAAACGTATAGTAGAAAAATTAAAGTTGTTGGTAAAGTAAAGTAAAAAATAAAAAACCAATACAAACGTATTGTAACATAAAACGTATTACATATATATATATTATTTATATATGTATTAGGAGAATCTAAATACTTATCAAGTGCCGTGAGGCTGAAGCTACAAAGCGTTGATCAGGCCCGTTGTTATGTTTGGATGTGAAAGTTGGGCGCTGACGGATGAGTACGAGAGATGGCTCCTTACATTAGAAGAGTCATGCGTGTGATTTACGGCCCAAAACGCGAAATAGTTGGCACATATCGAGCTCTGTACAATATCGAGATCAGAGATCTGATGAAGATCCTCGATATTGTACATGAAATAAGATCTCAGCGAGTAAGCTTGCTCACGTTCTGCGTGCTGATCCGGAACGAATTGTTCAGCGATCTGTGAAAGGAGAACCACCATATAGTAGGTGCAGTGGTCGTTGCAGGCGACGATGGCTCCACGGTATAGAGAATGACTTGGTTTCTTCTGGTTGTCTAGGACAGTATGAAGACCAAGCCCAGGATCGAAACCGTTGGAGCCAGATTGTTGACGCAGGAAGGGACCAGTAATGGCCTTTAAACACTGTTATTATTATTATTATTAGAAAAATGCACGAACACTTAAACGTATTTTGTACTGTTTGCTTGATGGTTACTGCGTAAGGGGCGAAAAGCGTGGCTTGTTAATACATTTGTGTTTATTCAGAAACAAGAATAATCAAAAGTTGGTTGTACCGTTCTGTTATTGTGCAAATGAAAAATATTTTATGATTGTCTATGGTTAGACTGTTCCTCATTTCGACTCTCAATAATTAATAATTAAAAATAATATACTACTCAAAACAAACTAAATAACGCCTTCTGTTAGGAAGTCAATGTAGTGTGTAAATCAAAGCAGACCTTGTTGTAAGGCAATAGCGAAAATAAAGGATAAAGTAACACAGTCGTAGAAAGTCGTAAAAAGCAGAGAAAAGAACAAGAAGAGCACCAATATGTCCCATTTTGCTTTCTAGACCATCGTGCAGCAAGACCCTTTTTATGAAAAACATAGGAGTTTGTAATTGTGACATTGACAGACCGTACTCTTCGCGATTTGGTTTAAGCACCAGTGAGAGAGGGAATTTATGTATATAGGGGCATTGAAGGGCGATTTAGTGACTGCTGTATCCAAGAAAGTTTCGTTTTCACGGAGCCTTAATAATGGTTTGGGGTGGCATCAGTTCGGGAGGCAAAACAGACCCCACGCCAAAGTGTTTGCTGTTAGATATGGTCCCAACGGATAGTATTTGCGGATAGGTATCGTGCCAACGTCTCTAAAAAGAGCATTAGATATGAAAATATTGTGGCAATAACTGGCCAGCGAATATTCCGGATCTAGATCCCATTAAGCAAGTCTTGGATTAGATATGGATATATTCGTTTGGAGTGTATTAGGGCCAGAGGATGGTCTTCAGACATTCTGAAGAAACCAAGTCGTTCTCTAAACCGTGGAGTCATCGTTGCCTGCAGCGACCTTTGCGTCTACCATATGGTGGCTCTCCTTTAAGAGATCCTGCACAACTCGTTCCGGATCAGCAAGCAGAACGTGACCGAGGCAGCCTACTCACTGAAATCTTACTTCATGTACATGTCGGAGATCTTCCTCAGATCTTCCTGATCTCAATATAGTACAGAGCTCGATATGTACCATCTACTTCGCGTTTTGGTCCGTAAATAACTCGCATGATTCTTTTCTCAAATGTAAGGAGCCATCTCTCGTACTCATCCGTCAGCGACTAACTTTCACATCCATACAAAACAACGGGCCTGATGAACGCTTTGTATAACTTCAGCCTTACGACACTTGATAGGTGTTTAGATTTTAGTAGTGGCCTTAGAAGATACAAAGCACGACTACCAGCCGCCAGAAAATACAATTTTTAATTTTTAAAAATACTACTTGTTTCCATTTTAATTTTGCTATTGTCTTATAAGTTTTGCTGAGAATAACAGTCATTAGATACGAATCTTGTTTTGAACACACATATACAATAGATTGGCGCTAAATATGAGGTTTAGTTATGGCAAAGATAATCTAGAAAAAAGTTATAAGCCTAATCGTGTAAGTGTTTGGCCTCATAATTGTTGTAGCCCTAGGTTCACGTTTGTTATGAACGAGTGAGCAAAAGTGACCTAGGTGTAGAGAGGGTCACGCTAAATGTCAGCATATAGGCGATTTAAGATGTTACACGACCCATGCAGACAAGCTACCAGGCTGGGGGCCCATTTAACAAAGTCCAGTCGCATCTCCATTTGTAAAATGTAAGTAGCCTTATCTGCCCAGGTGGACCTTTATTTCTCCGTTACTCGTGGGAATAAAAATGTCACAAAAATAAAAAAACTAGAAAAAAACCAAAACCGGCACTCTTCAAAGACCGGAAGCATCGAGGGAAAACTCGAAGCATAAAGATGGGGCTCCCTCCACAACACCAAAGGTGGACGACTCAATGGTACCTAAACCAGTGCTGGGGTGTTCTATCATCACTTTGATTCGCTTCGATAGACATTTGTGTCTCTTTTTTTACGAATAAAATTGTGCTCCATTGCGTTTTTTGAATTACGTTTTGTCTATTTCGATCTCAGCCTGTTAAAATAAGATTTGCAAACTATCTCTTTTTCCTCTTCTCACTTGCCATCGAAAATAAAAATATTGGTGATATTTTATCGAATGAATTTATAGAAATAGAATCGAGTCGGCTATGATCACATTATAAATTGCGAAATAGAATACAATTTTGTTCGTAAAAAAAGAGACACAAATGTCTATCGAAGCGAATCGAAGTGATGATAGAATATCCCAGCACAGGAAACAGCGCAACCACCCAAGGTAAACCTAGCAGTGCCGACGCAGGAACAGGTAACGACCGATTAAGCTAAACAGCTTTAGTTTATGCACCTTGTGAGGGTTTTTTTATTCGCCTGCAATTTAGCATGCGTTGGTGCTAGCCGTCATTGACAGGACTCATGAAGTTGGGAGCGTCACAGATTACAAATGGAGATTGGAGTACAACGCACTGAACCTTTTTCTTCAGGTCCTAGAGAAAATCCAGGACCTCCTCCATCATGTATAGATGCGGCTATGAGCAGGGAAGAGATTCCCAGTAGGCTAAAGTACGAGTTTGTCTACCAACCAAACCGGCTAGCCCAGACCAGATCCTGGACATAATTAGGATTATCAACACCGGTCTACCAACCGAAAATTGGAAGATAGTAGGGCAAGAAGATGCCAAGGGAGGCTCTAGATTATCCACAGTGGTGATTTACAAGGAGTCACTGGTCCCTCTTGCTGACTAACATAGGAGAACTGATTACTCTCAGGTAATTACTCTACCAGAGGAAGGAGCTACCAGCTGCTCGGAAGCGAGTACAAGAGAAGACGCTGTGATGCTGGCAAATAAACGGAACCGGTAATCATTAACTTGCATCAACATCAAGGGAGATTGCGAAATGAAAAGTAGGTTGACCATAATAATATGCTAAGTATTGTTGAAATTAACCTGCACCATACAAAGGCAGCCTCGGCCACTTTACTGCTCAGACTGACTGGATCATAGGAGAGAACGAGGTTCATATTCTAGAACCTTGGATTAACAGCAACAGGATTTGTGGCTTCAGAATGAAGGGGTATAAAACTATAAACTTTAAGTACTTCTGGGAAAATCCGATCCTTTTAAAGTCTCACCCTATATGGGTCGGGAATAGGGGTTCCGAAGCAGAAAAAAAAAGAAGATCGGTGTAATAGTTGGATATGATGCTAACGCGCATCACTAGTCTGGGTGATATGTACGCGCATTATAGTGCATTCGTTTATTGTACAGTCACTGTAATGTAAATAGATTAATACTGTTATACTATTATATGTCAATAGAATGGCAACATCAAAATCATTACGAATAAAGCTGTCCATCCGTAAACACCTTATAAAAACATATTATTGGCGACGAAGATAAAAAAGGTAAATTATATTAGTATAATATATCCTGTATGTGAAGTGCAAGTGAGAAATTAAATTATAACCGAGTATAAGTCAAAATGGTTAAAGATATGGCGAAAAGTTTTGACATATTCAATATGAATGACGATTTTATAATTTATAAAGAAAGGCTGGAACTGTGGTTCGCAGCAAACAAAGTAACGGACACGCAAGAAAAAAAATTCCAGTTACTGACATCATTATCATTGCCAGCATATAAGTTGATTCGGAACATGTGCTCTCCATGTGCACCAGACACAAAAAGTTATGACGAGCTTATAAAAATGTTAAGTGGACAATTTGTGGAAAAGTGTGTTGTGCATAAAGAGCGACGAAAATTTTATGAATCGAATCAAGCTGAAGGTGAGAAAGTTTTAATTTTTTTCAATAAAAAAAAAGCAATTGCGGTGTCCTGTGAATTCGGAAGTAATCTTAACGATATTCTAAGAGACAGATTTATAAGCGGATTATTGCGTGGTCCTGTTTTTGAGCGTCTTTGTGAAGAAGAAGCAAGCATATCAATGGAAAATAGCCTTAAGATAGCTTTAACAAAGGAAAGTGCTATAGAGGAAATGAGCGTTCACAAAATAAGTAAAAAATTTGTGTACAAAAGGCAAGGTGCATGTAAAGTTTGCGGCAAGCGTAATCACAGTGAGAATAAATGTAAATATAGGCATTACAAATGCAATAAATGTAGCAGTACTGGTCATTTGGCAAGAATGTGTTCTACACAAAGGCAAAGAGGTCGCGGACAATTTATAACGGGTCAACAAAATCATCTTTTGGACAATGAATCTAACGGAGCTGTCGAAAACGTGGTTGTAGAAGAAACTGAAACCGAAATTTTTAGCATACAGTTATCAGCAAGCAACAATAATTGTACTGAGCATGAGAAAATAATATACGAGATATCAGATGAATCTAAGAGGTATAAAATGCAGCAGAATCAAGGAGCAGAGAATACTGATGAAGTTATAATACCGAACGGAATATGCAATCGAGAAGTTGAAGCAGATGTAATGAACATTGGGAAACAGCACGAGATTTTGATAATTCAAAAAGATGGCGCTGAAGCTAATAACAAAATTGTTATTAATAATTTAATTTCTGATTCCAGATTGTTCACAGTGATGCTTAAAATCGACAACATTTCGGTAATTTTTGAAATTGATACAGGATCAGCGATTTCTGCCATTCCACTCCAGATGTTCAAGGATAAATTTTCAAAATATATATTGAAACCTTATTCACCAACGCGGAGGTCATACAATGGAGTAAAAATTCCAGTTGCGGGATATTTTGATTGTGAAGCTGTATATGAAGGTATATCTCATAAAGTTTCTTTTATTATTGTGAATCAAGGATGTCGTCCTCTTATTGGGCGTGACATATTTAGGCAGATGAATTTAACTATTTCAATTAACAATATTGTTCATAGTTCCTATGGTGTTATAGAGAAATTGTTAGAAGAGTTTGAGACAGTGTTTCGATTAGAGCTAGGAAAGTATAATGGTGATCCGATCAGTTTAAAGATAAAGCCTCAAGCAACCCCAGTGTTTGTGAAACCTCGACCTATCCCGTTTGCGTTTAAAGAGAAAGTTGAGCAAATGTTAGATAAGTTAGAAAGTGAAGGAGTTATAACAAAGATTGAATCTTCAGAGTGGGGTACACCTTTAGTTGTAGTGGTTAAAAAAACTGGTGGACTACGTATCTGTGGGGATTATTCTGTAACATTAAATAAATTTTTAAATGATGTTAATTATCCGCTTCCCAAAATAGAAGAATTATTCAAAGCTTTGAGTGGGGGACAACATTATAGTAAGATAGATTTATCCCAGGCTTATTTACAACTGCCAGTGGATAAATGTTCAAGCCAAATACTATCATGGTCTACACATAAAGGTATCTATAGAGTAAATAGACTTCCATTTGGATGTAAACCAAATACAGCCATTTTTCAGGCATTAATGGAAAAATTGTTGTTAGGGTGTCCAAGTTGTGCTATTTTTGTTGATGACATTGTTATCACAGGAGCTTCGAAGGCAGAACATATTAAAAATCTTAACGAAGTTTTGAATAGATTAAAAACATTTGGACTTACTGTTAATAGGGATAAATGTGAGTTTTTCAAAAGTAGTATTAAGTATCTGGGATATATAATCGATGCTAATGGTTTACATAAGGATAAAGATAAAGTTAGTGCTATCCTAAAAATGCCGATACCTACTACAGTAACGCAAGTAAAATCATTATGTGGATTTATTTACTACTATTCTAGGTTCTTACCAAATGTATCTGCAATACTAAAACCGATATATGATTTGCTAGGTCGAAAAGAAATTGTGTGGTCAAAGGAATGTCAAAAAGCCTTGGATACTGTGAAAACAGCGATTATGTCGGATAAAATTCTAGTTCACTATGACACAAAACTCCCAGTAGTTCTGAAAACCGATGCTTCAGAAGCTGGTATAGGAGGTAAAAAAATGTTCACAATTTTTATTAGGTCGAAAATTTCTATTATGTACGGATCATAAGCCTCTTGTTGCGATTTTTGGTCACAAGAAGGGCATTCCGAGTATGGCAGTAGTGTTACGGTTACAACGATGAGCCATATTCTTATCGAATTTCGATTATGACATAAATTACATTGCAGGGAAGGATAATGTTTGCGCTGATGCGCTCTCTCGGTTATCTGAAAAAAGCGAGGCAGATACTAGTAATGAATATTCGTATCTAAATTTTTGTCAGAAATGAATTTAGTCGCCCTATAAGAGCCAAAGATTTAGCAGAGGAGTCAGAGAAAGATCCGATGTTAAAGCTAGTTATAAAGTATGTCAGGGAAGGATGGCCAGATATTAAAAAATCGGAAGGAGACCTCAAAAGTTATTATGAAAAGCGAGATAGCCTAACGCTGGAAGAAAATGTTTTAATGTGGGGCCATAGAGCAGTTATTCCTGAAAAATTTAAAAACACTTTATTAAATGAGATTCATCAAACTCATATGGGAGTAGTTAAGTTGAAATCGATTGCCAGATCCTATTTTTGGTGGCCACATATTGACAAAATGATAGAGGATCTAATAAAAAATTGTCATGTTTGTATATCTTTACAAAGCAATCCTGCTAGAACAGAACCAAAACCGTGGCCCAAATCAAGTCGTCCATTTGATCGTGTTCATATAGACTATTGTGGTCCAATTAAGAATTTTCATTTTTTGGTACTTGTAGACACGTTTACTAAATGGATAGAAATATGTAAAGCAAAAGATACAAGTTCTTCTAAAACAATATCTGCTCTAAGAGGGATATTCTCTCGACTAGGATTCCCGTCAGCGATTGTCGCAGATAATGCAACTTGTTTTACTTCAAATGAATTTCTGTCATTTTGTAAAAAAAATGGAATCAAACTTATTACCTCTCCTCCTTATCATCCTGCCTCGAATGGTCCAGGTGAGAATGCTGTTAGGATATTTAAGAAAACCTTGTTTAAACAGTTGGCTGATGCTAATAATAAACAAATGGATATTTCAGAATTAATTCAGACTCAATTATATGTTTATCGAAATACCCCTCAAACTATAACATCTCAAACACCATTTGAACTTCTTTTTAATCGGGAATCTAATATTAGATGGAACTTGTTACTGCCAAAGAATAATATTTTTGTTGAAGTCACTAAGCAAAATTTGCCTGTCAATTCTAAAAATCTAAATATTGGAGACAGTATATACACTAAAGATTTTCGAACGCTTAAATGGATTCCTGCAAAAATTAAAAAAATGATTGGATCAAATGTATTTATAGTTCAAACCTGGGATAATAAACTGTGGAAA
Source organism: Tipula unca (assembly GCA_951394425.1). Taxonomy (NCBI): domain Eukaryota; kingdom Metazoa; phylum Arthropoda; class Insecta; order Diptera; family Tipulidae; genus Tipula; species Tipula unca. The sequence goes on from OX596380.1 coordinate 110,643,355, forward strand.
AGACATGCAGATCACATAACTTTGACAAAACAAACTTTAAATAAGAAACCAAATGATACTCTAATTGATAAAATAAAAAGTAATGTAAAGCCCATGTCGATCACAGATATACTTTTACAAAAAATAAAACAGGTTGATTCTAGAGTTTTGCCATTTTGTGACCTAGGCGATGGGAGGACTGTTGGAGAAAATAAAGAAATCGTTGATCAGCTGGAAGATACAGTAGAATCTTTGGATTGTGACGCATCAATTCAAAATGTTGAGAATAATACCGCTGTCGGCAATCGTCCAAAACGCATCATAAAAAAACCTATTAAATTAAATTTATAAAAGTAATTTATTTGTATTAAGTAGATATATTTTTAGTTAGGTTTAAATTTTAAGGTTGACGAAGGCACTCTAATGCGGATTTAAATATATATTTTGTTGGTAAATGGAAATATTATAAAATATTTCACGCGAGAATTAAATAAGGAAATGTATAAGTATAGAGCATATGTATACTTAGTACATTCATGATAGTCCAAGACTGGTAAGGGTATATGATATGTACGCGCATTATAGTGCATTCGTTTATTGTACAGTCACTGTAATGTAAATAGATTAATACTGTTATACTATTATATGTCAATAGAATGGCAACATCAAAATCATCACGAATAAAGCTGTCCATCCGCAAACACCTTATAAAAACATATTACTGGGGTAGCCCAGACTTCAACGAAAGGGGTGAGTTATTTTTTAAATACTTATTAAATACTAACCAATATTACAAACTTAAATGTATTACATAGCTAAATAAATGTACATTTATTACTAAAAATAGGCAGGAGGTTTTGGACGTAACCTTCGCCTCAGACAATATTTATCATATGGTCAGAGAATGGAGGGTGGCCGGAGAACATTTCTTCTCTGACCATCGTTAGCTATCATTTAGCCTTAACGATTACCCTTTAACAATGTAAAGATGGAGGCAAGTCTGGACGGATTGTCACTCCTTGGGGTGGACTATCCTGTAATCGGGTTAATCAATCTTAAGGAGGCGGATGGTTAAAGGAACCCCGGTGTTCTGTACCCGCTTCTCTGGAACATAGCAATCAATGGGTTGCTGTTGGAACTGGAGAGAGAGGGGATTGGAGTGATTGCATATGCAGATGACGTAGTGATGGCTGTCTCTGGAAAATACTTAAGCACGGTTAAGGAGGTAATCTAAAATGTCCTCTTAATCATTACGAGATGTGCTATCAGATGTGGACTGTCAATCAACTCGTCCTAGACTGAGGTGGTACTCTTTACCAGGAAATCTAAAATCCCGGTAGTAAACCGACCTACCTTAAACGGCATAAGACTAGCTTTTACTAGGCTCAGTTGGAAGCCTAACATCATGGAAAGAGTAAACAAGGCTACTATAGATATGTACTCATGCAGAAACGCCATCGGAAAGAGATAGGGCTTGAAACCGGAGATGGTACACTGGCTATTCATGGCCGTAGTAAGACCTAGCTAACTCTATCCGGCAGGAGGTGATTGACATTAGTTTATGCTCCATGTCCATTATTGATTTAATTTTAGACTGGAGAGTGACGGATGACATCCTCACCTCGGATCACATGTGTATTTCGTTTAATATCAACCTTAAACGACCACCTCTTAAACCTTACCGCAATATGAAATTAACCGATTGGGGTCTTTTCTCTCTCGAGCTAGGTTCTTTACTTGCGCCACCGAGGGTTATTCGGTCGAGGAAGGACATTGAGGATCAATCATCGTCACTTGCATTGGCAATTACGATAGCCTTTGAAAAATCATGTCCTCTTTTCACTAATCAAAAGATTCGGAACAAACCTTTTTGGAACTCTGACCTTAAGAAATTAAGGAAATCTACTAGGAAACTGAAGAACAAAGCAAAAAAGTCTAAGCAACAGATTGACTGGGATAACTTCTTGTTAGCTCAAAAGGAATATAAAAAAAAGTCTAAGATAAAAGGAAATCAACAGTCTTTCTGCTTTCGCTGGACTTAATAAAGCTTTAGCTAAGAACCAGTACGTGTAAACTGGATTCTCTTCGTCTACCGGACGAACAGCTTACCTACTCCAACAAGGAAATTGGTGAGCTGCTCCTTTCGGCTCATTTTCCTGGTTGTGATATCGTCAACTCGGATGATGCTGCAGCCGATCTCACTAGGACGTCTGTTGCGAGTCCCGATTGGAGTTTGGCTCACAAGCTGATCAATCATGATGTCTTGCGATGGAGCCTATTTTCCTTTGCATCTTATAAGGTTGGCGGTCCTGATGGTATCTTTCCTGCTGAACTACAGCGGGGTTTTCCTCAAATTCAGGATCATTTGCTCCACGTTTTTCAAGCGTGCATTGCTTTTAGCACTGTTCCAAATTCTTGGAGCAAAAGTAGAGTTGTTTTTATCCCGAAAGCTGGTAAGTTCGATTATACGGATCCTAAGTCCTTTCGGCCTATTAGTCTATCCTCAACTTTTCTTAAAGCTCTGGAAAGAATTGTCGATAGATTCATTAGAGATCATTTTTTAATCACATCCCCACTCAGTAACATGCAGCATGCTTATAGAGTCGGTAAGTCCTGTGGAACCGCCCTACATGAACTTGTAATCAGGATTGAAAAATCCTTTTATAATAAGGAGTTTCTTGTAGGTACTTTCCTGGATATTGCGGGAGCTTTCGATAGCACTTCGTTTGCTACGATCACTACTGCCTGTACCAATTTTGGTATTGATCGCACCATTATCCTATGGATTGAATCCATGCTTAAGTCTCGCATTGTGGAGGCGGAGCTGGATGGTGTGTTAGTTTCTGTTAAGGTCACCAAAGGCTGTCCTCAGGGAGATGTGCTCTCACCTCTGCTGTGGCTTTTGGTCATTGACGAATTGATTGTGAAGCTGCAGCAATCTGGCTACATTGCTCAGAGCTACGCTGATGATCTTGTTCTGACAGTCTCAGGCAAACATCTCAGTGTTTTATCCGACCTAACTCAACATGCTTTAACTATTGTGGAGGCATGGTGTGTTGAGAAGGTTCTTCACGTCAACCCTTCTAAAACTGATTTAATTGTCTTTACAAAGAAGAGGAATACTCTTGAATTTTCTGTTCCCTCCCTTTTTGGGAGAACGATCACAAAATGTGACCACGTCAAGCACCTTGGTGTTATCCTGGATAGTAAACTTTCCTGGAAGAATCAGCTGGACTACAAGCTTCAAAAAGCTACTCCCATTTTTTGGCAATGTAGAAGAGCCTTTGGGAAATCCTGGGGCTTAAGCCCTAGGATGCTTTCTTTTATCTATAAATCACTGGTCCTACCGCTACTATCGTATGCCTCTATTGTGTGGTGGCCAGTTGACCTGAGGGCTTCAAGCTTAATGGTCTACAAAATCTTGCTTGCAGAGCCATAACGGGGGCTATGTCCTCGACTCCACTTCTCGCTATGGAATCCATTCTTTCCTTGCCTCAGTTACGCACCTTTATTCTAGGAACAGCCTGTTCTGCAGCTTATCGTCTGAGGTGCATTGGGGCATGGAATCTCTTCGGTTCTATCGTGGGACATCGACAAATTTTTAGTAATTATTCTTCATGTTTACCAGAAATCGATATGGTTAACGACAGACTACTACCCGAATTCCATTTCTCAAATCTTTTCTCGGGGGCTTATCCCTCGAGAGATTTGTGGAGTTCGCATGTTTTTCTTAATAACTTAGATGAGTCCATTGTCTTTTATTCCGATGGCTCTCATTCTAACCTCAGCGCAGGCTTTGGAATCTACGGTCCTTGGACGGATCTGACACTTTTCGGTAGTCTTGGTTCGCATTGTACTGTTTTTCAGGGGGAACTAATAGGGCTGACACGTAATGTTATTGAGGCTTTGAATTTTGCTGTTAAAAACAAAAGAATTCTACTGTGTATAGATAGTAAAGCTGTATTTAACTCTTTAAGAAATCCCTTGACTGTTTCTAAACTCGTCAAGGAATGCAAACAATTCATGAACCTTCTTTGTTCTAACATTAAAGTTACGGTTATGTGGGTACCAGCTCATTGTGACATCGTAGGCAATGAGATTGCGGATTGTTTAGCCAAAGCTGGCTCTCAATTAACTTTAATTGGTCCTGAACCAGCTACTCCTATATCTTTCAACTACGGGAAGAAAGTTATTAAGGATTACGCTTTGAAAGACTTAAGATCTCAGTGGCTTACGGCTTTTGGTTGTCGTAAGGCGAAGTACTTCATTGGGGAGCCCAATTTGAGGTCCACGAAGTATGCTTTATCTTTAAAAAAGATCCAGTTAAGAGTCTTGGTAGCGATTCTTACGGGACATGGCCGTTTTAAAGATCATCTACATCGTATGCGTTTAGCTCATGATGTTATTTGCCAGGACTGCCTTGAGGAGGATGACGACTCCCTCCACTTCGTGTGCAGTTGTCATGCGTTCAGTTCTATACGAGTTCGGGTATTCAACTTTAGGTCTTTGAATTTAGATCAGTTATCCTCTCTGCCTTGGTCTAAACTTGTTCAGTTTGCGAAGGCAGCAGTGCGCGTTTGCGAATTGGGATAGAATCCTGGGTTAGCACCATGGGCCTTTGTGGCATTGAGTGCGGAATGACGGCCTGAGCTAAGGATGACAACGACACGCGACTTAGAGGTTACGTTTCACCTTCTCCCGGTTGATATTTATGGTAGATGATGGCGGTGAATACAACCACGCGAATATCAGCCGTATTTCAGTTGAAGTGTCTTCAGGCAGGGGACTCGCCGATAATTAATTCGCTAAGGAAGGAAGGAGCGAAGCTAGACTACAAATATTAAGTTTCAACAAAGGGTTCCGAACCATGTTTAAGAGAATTTTAGTGACGCGAGTTGCTATCGGAAACAGAAGTTATACAGATTTTTACGAATGGCTCCAAGATAGACGGTAACTTGGGAGCTGGAGCCTTCTTTGCCGTGGATATAGCCGTTCGTTCCCCTGTTTACTGCAGCGTGTACCGAGGGGAGGTGATATCAATTGAGAAGGTCTTGACTTGGTTGAGACATAACATGGTATCCTCGGTTGATATTGCGATTTTTAAGGACAGACAATCAAGTCGCTGGTAGCAGTTTCTCTGATGCCACGGGTTTCGTTGGGTTATCACATGAGATGAGTGAGCATTTCAACATCCGAATACTCTGGGTCCCCGGGCGTCATAGGTAACCGCAGGGCGGACCAACTAACAAGGCATGGTACTGCTCTCCAACCACTACCAGAAAGAGCAAACCGGAGGGTGCCTATTATAGGGCTTAAAAAAAGGTAGTAGCCTCAGCGAACGAAAGGTGAACTAACACCCTCACATGTAGTGTAGTAAGACAAGTAGGCAAAGCAGGACTTATAACGCTCTAATACACTAATCTCCCTACGCAATCTGCATGTTTGGAGAACATTCGAGGAGGCTAGGTATGGAAGCAAATGACTTCCGCAGAAGCTATATGAACGAAGAGGAGGAAGAAACTTCAGACCACTTCCTATGCTCATGTACGGCTTTAGCACACAGAAGGCATAGACATATGGGTAGGTTCATAATGGACATCCTCTCTGATCTCAAAAACTGTAAAGTGCGAGATATATAACTGTGATGCACATGTATTGGTTTATGGGGTAATGGGGGTCGATTATGTATCTCTCGTATTACGAGTTACGACCACTCGTAATCCATGAAGTCGTAATTGCGACATAGCGCGATTATGTAAGCAAGTACGAGATAAAAAAATTTCGAAAAAAGGAGTTGCCCGATATGTTTATTTTCGGACACATATTTGGTTTTGGTTTTTATTTTGTTTACAAATATTTTGTGGTTATGTCAAAATAAAATTGGCGCGCGACGAAGTTATTTGGTTGTTGTGTGTTTATTCAAAATTGTTTGTGTTTTAAATCAAAATTATTTGTTTTAAACAAAAAAAAAATTAAATTAAAATAAAATAAATAAAAATAAAATTATTTTGTGTATTTAAACATTTATTTGAATTTTGAAAGTAAGTAATCTTTTGGTATTTAATATTATAACCAAGCTAATTTGACATATCATAATTCTATTTACAGGAAAACATTGTAATGGATCCTGTTGTTGAATTCATTCACCCTTGGCAAAATCGGGATGGTCTTCCATAAAACTAATAATTTTATTTAGTTGCTGTCCATTTGTTCGGTTTGCCCTAAATAATAGTTTTTGTACACAAAATAAAAATTATATTATGTAATTATTTGTTTATATTAAAAATACAAAATAAAGTATTAAATTATGATTACTATAAACACATACCTATATTTTCATTTTTATGTAATAGATTGGAAAATACTTTTTTATTATTTTTATTAAAAAAATTGTAATCACTTCTTCAACAACACTTAAACGATTTTTGACAATTAAATTGTTTTTCTCCAAATCACCACACCACTATGGTTGTCGCACTTTTCAAAATGGAATGAACATAGCAATAAATCAAACTATTAAATTCATGTTTAATAGTAATTTATTAATAAAAAATCATATGTTCGAGTATTGAATTATTACTAAATGTCTAAAAACATTATTTGAACAGTTAACAATTTCCTTAAAAACAATCATTTCAACCATTACGAGTTGCTTGTCGTACTCAAAAACTTGTACGAGTAAAACAACAAGCGTTTGGTCGTAATTTCGAAAAACTCGTAACTCGTAATGCTTACATAATCGACCCCATGATCTAAACAACAAGGCAACGGGGTGAGTCATGTGTCAAACGAAAATTTAGATGTATTAAATACTAATGTAAACTCGAAAAACAAGAATATTTATAGCGTAGATTGTTTTAGTTTGTATATGTTAAGGGATATTAAATGAAGAATTATGAATAGAAATTTGTATTTTCAAGCAGATTCAGGTGCAGAGATGTCTACAATTCCCTCTAATTTATTTTTTAAATATTTTAATAAGAATTTGTTATCACGAGACGATACGATTTTAAAGGGATACGGTGGTAATCTATTAAAGGTAGTCGGTAGTTTCACACCTGTAATTTTTCATAATGATGTTACACGAACATTTAAATTTTTAATTGCTGAAAATGCCCAAATTCCGATAGTAGGACGTGATTTTTTTAATTTATTTAATATTAAGCAAATTTCAGTAAATAATGTTAACGTAGGATAGATTAAAATTGAAAGCATTGTTGAGCAATTCAATGATCTTATCAATGGCGAAATTGGATGTTTAAAAAACATTAAAATAAAGTTAGAATGTTAAACTTATTTTTGTAAAGGCACGATCGATACCGTTTGCTTTTAGAGAGTTGATCGAAACGCAATTGCACGAATTAGAACGAAATGGTATTATAACAAAGACGGACGCTACACAGTGGGGTACGCCTCTTGTCCCAGTTTTAAAGGAATACGTATATATGTATATAAAATAATATAATATATATATATATATATATATATATATATATATATATATATATATATATATATATATATATATATATATATATATATATATATATATATATATATATATATATATATATATATGTATATATATATATATATAAATATATATATATATATATATATATATATATATATATATATATATATATATATATATATATATATATATATATATATATATATATATATATATATATATATATATATATTTTATATATATATATATATATATATATATATATATATATATATATATTTATATATACCTGAGTCCAAATCTCTGGAAATTGTTGTTAATGGCTGTTTATCATTTTCAGTCAAATATAAAATTGTCAGGAAAAAATTCGGGCCAGATTATTTCTCTGGATAATTAATCGCTTTTAGGCTAATTGGACGAGTAGTTTTATGAGCTATCTCATGTACTATTGGAACCGGAGTCTAAATCTCTCACAAACAGTGTTAAGGCCATTTATTATTTTCGACCAAACTCAAACTTTCCAGAAAAAAATTCGGCACTAATTTATTTCTCGGCATAATGGATTCTCGTGGGGCTTATTGGACGAAGAAT
>OX596380.1:110656398-110786398 GCA_951394425.1 Tipula unca
TGGTTGGTTGCAACGAAGTGCATCGGGGTTCGCTATTTAATATGTTTTTTATATGAACGCAAAATTTGAAATCGTAATCGCTTTATTAAATGTCCCTGGAGGCGTCGCGCTGCGTAGTCCGCTAGTATTTATATATATATATATATATATATATATATATATATATATATATATATATATATATATATATATATATATATATATATATATATATATATATAAATATATATATATATATATATATATATATATATATATATATATATATATATATATATTTATATATATATATATTAAATATTCTCTAGTACTACAAACTACGGTTTACGATACTATATAAGATAATATTATTTTATTATCGTGATTCTACCGAAGTAGTCACCATTGCACTTAATTAAATCTTCCGAGTAATTTCTTTATTACGCAGCAAATTTTCTGTGCGTAAATGAAAATATAACTACAGCAACAAGCACACAATTAAGTTCATCACTGAAGGTATTTTTTTTTCATCCGACAACCTCCATACCTACTAGTGTAAGTGCCGCCAATCCAGTAGTATCTCATCTTGCCCAACAAAGCCCCAACCTCCAACGATCACAGATGTTCTTAAAACATAGGACAGCCATGGTTATATGAAAGTACTATTACGAAAAGTAAAATGGTTGAGAATTAAGAGACGAATGCAAAGGTAAAATTACAAAAGTTTCCGAAGGAGCTGAAACACTTCAAATCCCAGCGACATCAAAACTTGAGTTCCTGAACCTGGAAAAAGAAATAAAAGATAAGACTAAAGAAAGAATTTTGGTAAGTGATTACGTAACTAGTGTTTACTTCGTTTACTAATTAAGTATTATTATTATTTGTAGCTCAAACGGTTCAAAAACGTTTCTGACCAAAATTTGGACAAATTTGTGCGAGCTTGTCTAAAACTCATTATTTAAAACTCAGCAGCTACACATTTCTCTTGGTTTGGCCGACATGAAAACATTGCGTTAGAGCAGTTTCATATTATGGTTTTAATTAAAGGTATACACAATATAGTTAAAGTTAGCCCAAGCCATTTTTTCTAGCTGCTAATTAATACATATATTTTTAATACCTGCACAGAAAGTACAATGCCGAAATTTCCAACATGCAAAAATACAGAAATATACCGGGTTTCCATCGTGATAGTATAATAGTTTAATAGCATTATACTATTATACTACGACGATGGAAACGCGAAGTTGGTAGTATAAAACTTTATTATAATATGTATATCAATAAACATACTATCTATCAAAAATATAGTAGGTATCAAATTATATTTTTAACAGTATATTTCATGACAGTACTTTTTTCTACAATTTTGATTCGATCGCAGTTTTTCTGTGGTATTTTGATATAACATAGTTATTGTGATTTGATTATTGTAATGAAATTTGTATAAAACATTAAAAGACAAATTTCAATATTCAAACAAAATTATACGGCTTACTTCACACTATATGATGGAAACCCCGATTATCAAGCTCAGTACATAACTGCGGGAGTCAGTCGAAAAAATAATCACACTTCACTGTCTACCAATCAAAGTACGCCATTTTGACATAAGCTCCTCCTTTTTCATCACACTCGAGTTGAACATTTTCTTACTCGGACTCCTGCACTCCCGCAGTTATGTACTGAGCTTGAATGATTGTATAATAATACTAATTTTATTAGGTTAAATTTTTCACAATGGAATGCAGGCTTTATAAATCCTGTATTCCATTGTGAAAAATTTACTGACAGCAAAAACAAAATGGGATAAAAATATAGATTTGCTGGTGATGCGGAGGAAACAACTATCATAATCAGTAAAATTTTACTGGAAATAAAAATCTGTTTGTGTTAGTGTGTTGCCATAATTTGTTATAAAAGGGTATCAAGTTGAGTATTTTTTATGGCAACATCAATACACAACGACATAAAAATTGTGTGCGAATACGAAATTTTTTTCACACATATGTAAATTTTATTTAGATATTTTTATGGTCAAATGTCATTTTGTTGTAGATTTTTTATTAATATTTCAGTCGTTATAATAATAAATTAATATTACTATTATTATTAATTATATTACAATAAATTATTTATTATGTAATAGCTTATGAAAAAATGATTAAAATTATGTTCGCTCACTAAACATAAAAAAATTTATGAAATTTGTTGGTTATGTTACAGAAGTTGTCAAAACGTAACCATAAAAGTTTTGCTATAAAATAAAAAATATAAAAAATAATCTTTGTCACACTAATAGAATTTTTAATTTTTTTTCTCCTTTTATTATATCAGCAAAAAATTGATGTCAGTAAATTTTTCACAGTAGAAAACAGAGGCCCGACTATGACTTTCGACGACGGTCGTTTTCCTATAGTAGGCAAAGGAAGAAAATGGTAAACAATAGTAAATTTATGATATTATTTTCCTTATTCTTCCTTTGCCTACTATAGGAAATCGACCGTCGTCGAAAATCGTTGTCGAAAGTTATAGTAGGGCCCCAGGCTTTATAAGTCGTGTTTTTTAATTCAAAAATTTTCTTATTGGAATGAAGTTCTGGATAAGAATTTTCTCATTTTTCCAGTAAAATCCAAATGAATTTAATTTTTTATCAATAAATAAGATACATTTAATGTTAAACTACACATTTTAATTCACTATTACCGAAATAAAATCAAATTTAACTTTATTTTTCAATGTTCTGGATAAAACATTGGTTTTTTCAAGTTCGCGATAAATTCATAGTACACGAACTTGAAAAAAAAGGGAAATTTTAAAAGGAAATATTTTAAACAAATATTTTTCATTGTTTTATGTTTGATACCTGTACTATTTCACAATAGACGTCAAAAAATATAGTTAGAAGTTGAAATTTATTCAAATAAATAGAACTTAAATTAAATATATTGGTTAAACTAAATAAAATTTCCCAGTATTATTCCCGATGTTCGTATAGAACTTGAAGTTCTGTTAATAAAAAAACGCCCCAATGTATAATATGTATGTACCATTATACTATTGACGATGAAAACCCGGTAATAGTCTTCGTAATTAAAGAAACAGAATAAATAATTTCATAAATGGATTTATATTAAGTTTAAATGAATTTTTAGTTTAATATTTTTTTTATTTATTAATGAATTTATTTAGACGTTAAATTTTAATTAATTTTTTAATATTGGTTGACGTATTTTTAACAAATAAATTTAACACTTACACCTAAGATTTTATTTATTTTTTAATGAAATGATTGTTTTTTGATTTTATCTGAATTATAATAAAGTACAGTAATAATAAATTTTATTACAAATTTGATTTTTCTGCCTTTTATATCTCTCTATAAATGTTTTTTAATTTGGTTTATGCTAAATTAACATAGTTTTATTTTCTTATCTAATTATTAATTCGATTATACTAGAAATATGATAAAAGGAAAATGTAAATCGTGATGCAAATTGAAAACGTGATTTAAGTTTTAATTTTACATAATAATAATAATAATCAGTTTTTTAAATGCCATTACTGGCTCCTTACTGAGTCAACTATTGGCTCCAACGGTTTCGATCCTGAGCTTGGTCCTCGTACTGTTTAAGAAAATCTGAAGAGACCAAGTCGTTGTTTACATTGTGGAGCCATTGTCACCTGCAACGACCTCTGCGCGTACCATATGGAGGCTCTCCTTTCAGAGATCGCTGCACAATTCGTTCCGGATCAGCACGCAGAACGTGACCGCGCCAGCGTACTCGCTAAGTACGTACCATCTATAAGTGACTGGTCGATTTGGACGAAATCTCCCTTGATAGTCACCAGCCAACCCCTCCGCTAGAGGTTTAATTCTATCCAATATAATGTATGACAGTGCATAGGAGAGATATACCGCAATAATTCCAATACTTCAAGCGGTCTCCTTTCTTGAAGCTGGGGCATATCGCGGCCACTATCCATTCGTCAGACATAACTTCGGTTCGCCATACTAATCGAATAAGGTCTAAAAGGGTCTAAAAGACAGTTCCACAAAGTATCCCCTCCAAATATCAAGAGCTACGAATAAATGCATTCCACCCGAGGTGAGCGGTTTCGTTTCAATCTCTGCCAGGCTTTAGTGTATTCCTCATGGGATGGCTCCTCGGTGCAAATCTCTGCAGTCTGTATTAAAGGTGGCTCCAATACAGTGTGTGATGCATGATGAACATTAAGCAGGTCAGTAAAGTGTCCACTCCATGCGTCAAGTACTGCGTCGATGTTGACACAGAGGTTTCTATCCCGGTCCCGAATGGCGGTTGACGTAGGCCTGAAAGTATGGTGCACTCCAGTAATTCCTTTAAAGAAATTACGCGAACAGCACTCATTGCTGAGTTGTTGTACTTTCCGAACCTCGGCCTACCACCATTCTCGCTTCTTCCGTCTGCAAATCCGCTTAACTGCCCTCCTTGTAAGAGCAGCCTTTTTTTTTTGCGATTGTGAGACATTTCACTATGGGCTATATTTTGTTACTCAACTGCAAGACGACGCTCGTCATCAAACCAATCAACAATTCTTGGGTCTGACTTTCACTATACCTAAAGTATGTTGAGCAGCACTGACAACCGAAGTTTTCAGTACCTCCCACACAGAGTTCACGCAGTCAGACTGGTAATTAGCTTCATCAATGTTGTCGCTGACAAGATCCTGATATAGTTTGTTTTGATCTTCATTTATCAGACCTTCACAGTCGAAACGTACCATACGTTTCGCTGTGTTCCCAGACCTGTAAGAAAACTTCCATCGTAGCATTGAAGCGACCAAATGATGATCGCTGCCTAGGTATTTGGTTGCTGACCGATAAATTCTCACATACTGCACAACCCGAGCCCGTCCTTTAGAAACTAACACATGATCAATTTGGCTGCGGGATGTTCCGCGAGGATGTGTCCATGTCTCTAGATGTATCTGTTTGTGAGGGAAGAACGCACTTGCTACTCTAACATCGTGAGCAATTGCAAAGTACATCATTCTTTCATCGTTATCGGTCGTAGTTTCTTGTCGGGAGTACGGACCTATGTTTTCACACAAGTCGGTCTGATTTCTGCCAGCTCTAGAATTAAAGTTCCCGATTACCATTCTAACATCCCATAGATCCCATCAGATCGTCCAAGTCATTGTAAAATGAGTCTTTATCTTGGGGCTGGCTTACTTCTGTGAGAGCATATACACAAATTATCGACAGGTTGTCTAACTTCATGCGCAAGCGAAGCTTACACCATCGGTTATTGACTGCTTCGAAATCCAAAACAGCGTTCTTTACCTGCGGCCCAAGTAGAAATCCAGCTCCAAGATTTCCGAGGTCATCTCCACTGTAGAGCAACGTATTGCCCTGGGACACATGGTCCCCACTTTTAGGCCAGCAAGTTTCTTGAAGAGCAACGAGTTCCAGCCGATACTACTTCATGCACGTGATTAGGTCCAACGCTCCTTGTTTTCTAAGTGATCACGTTCCACCTGCCGATCCTAAATCTCGTATCCGTGTACTTAAGCGAGGGTCCGGTGTTGTTTTTGGCGGTATCCATTTATCTTTTTGTTGGCTTTCAGTTGATTTTTTTAAGGATGCGGATCGTCAGCCCAGCGATCCAACCATTTAGTCGCCTCCCACGACAAGCAAAGGATACTGTGGTGGTATTCTTGGGAAACATGTTCGTACAATTTAGATTTACGAGACATGTGAGTGCCCCCCGACCACAGGGGCCAATTTTACATAATAAAATAGCTTTATTTCCTTATTTCCGAATATATTTAAAACTTGTGAATTAAAAAAGGAATGGTGAATTGAGTTTGTGATATGTTAAATATGTTATTTTTTAATTATATAAATATAACAATTTATAATGCATTTTCATTTATAAACTAGATTTGTTTTCCAACGGTAGTATCGCAAAAATATTGCATTAATGAATAAAGGAGGTGTTACGGTAACGTATCACTTAAAATGATATATAAATGATTCACCTAAAACGGTACGATAATATATCGCTAAACTTTTTGCGAACTACCAATACATTGACCACACTTCGTTAAATATTCTAATTATCATGTTACTGGAACATCATAAATGGTTCGTTATTGAGTCGCAGAAATGTTTCGGTTGCGAAGTGTTGTATGAAGAACATTCTTCGTTTATGGTTCAAAGACGGTTCACCTTGTTCAGAGGGATAGTTTTCCTTCCCACACTTATTAATTTTTTCCATTTATAAGCGTAAAGCTATTTTCTTTTAATTACATATTTGATTTAGGAATAGAATTGGAAAAAGATTTAAGAATGAATCTAAACCAGCCATAACAAGCAAAAACAGACAATAATTCTTTTATTTTTTAAAGAAGAAACAAACACAAAAAAATTCAACAAAATTTTATTGTTTGTTAGTTTGTTTAATGTGCTGCTATAAAAAATTGTTGTTGCTATAAAAAAGTATCAAGTCTAGTATTTTTTATGGCAACATTCGTACACGTCCAGATAAAAATTGTGTGCGGATACGAAATTTTTCTCGCACACGCACATAATTTTTAGTTTCAGAAAAAGACCCGAAATTATGAAAAAAATGGCCAATTTCTTCAATAGCCGTGTTTCTTGACGTATGATCTGATCCGGATCAGATCATATCTGCTTCCCTTTCATTTGTATAGCCGCGTTTCATGAAATCAACACAAAAATTGTACTATTTTTTGTTTTTGTATAAAAATTTTGAATCAAAATGCTACTAGGATCAAAACAATAACCTAAAAACAAAAAATAATACAATTTTTGTGTTGATTTCATGAAACGCGGCTATACAAATGAAAGGGAAGCAGATATGATCTGATCCGGATCAGATCATACGTCAAGAAACACAGCTAATAATAGCATGGTTACCATATTTTGTGACATTTTTATGTCAAGCTGCATATCGATCATTGTGTTGTACTAATAACTAAACTACTTATTTCTTATATTTTTAACGATGCAATTGTTGGAAAACCAAATATAATTGTTGAAAGTTCTCTACTAGGGTAAGGACGCAAAGTCTCTTATAGGTGCGTTTTTTATTCAGAACAGAACAGAACTTCAAGTTCTATACGAACATCGGGAATAATACTGGGAAATTTTTTTTAGTTTAACCAATATATTTAATTTAAGTTCTATTTATTTGAATAAATTTCAATTTCTAACTATATTTTTTGACGTCTATTGTGAAATAATACAGGTATCAAGCATAAAATAATGAAAAATATTTGTTTAAAATATTTCCTTTTAAAATTTCCCTTTTTTTTCGAGTTCGTGTACTATGAATTTATCGCGAACTTGAAAAAACCAATGTTTTATCCAGAACATTGAAAAATAAATTTAAATTTTATATTATTTCGATAATAGTGAATTAAAATGTGTAGTTTAACATTAAATGTATCTTATTTATTGATAAAAAATTAAATTCATTTGGATTTTACTGAAAAAATGAGAAAATTCTTATCCAGAACTTCATTCCAATAAGAAAATTTTGTGAATTAAAAAACACGACTTATAAGTATAAAAGGAGATTTTCATAATTTTAAATCTGATCCCACATAAAATATGCCCTGATAATGATTTGATGCATGCAACTTAAGTATATCGAATTTTTTCGAATATGGGCCTTTTCATTATTATTATCACGACGAAAATACGCAATTAAAAAATATTTCCATATGAAAATATTTTGTAGTCATTTATCATGTTTTCATTAAAAATCACTTCGAATATGTCTATTTATCATTGACAATAATTTTCATTTCACTTTTCACGGAACGAGAATCGATCGCCAAAACAAGAAAATCGCTAAATTTTGTTTTATGAACTGTAAAAATGAAAATGGATCACTAAGTAGATGTAAATGCAAATGCATGTAAATTATTCATTACATTTTTTCACGAAAGGATAATTAAATTAACTGACATATCATGAAAACAAGTTCTCTACTGGGATCCTTCACTTAAATTCACAGCCCAAACAACAAATTAAAAATGGATGGATTAAGTAATTCCAAATATCTATATTATTTTTATATAATTAATTTAATACTATATTAAAACATAAAAATATTTAAAAATAAATAATCATACATAAAAAAAAGTTTATTTTTTAAATTAATTTCAATTTCAAAAAAGTTACAATCTTGAATTATGCCAAAAATGTAATTTATTTCTGCTTGAATTTCTCTGCTGAATGTTAATATGTGCCGATAATGTATATTTTGTCCGTTGACATTTTTCTGCTATTGTATTGCAATTTTTGGTAGTATATTTTTTTAATAAAAATTATACATATACAGATTTATTCTCTTTTTCGTAAAATGAAAATTTGTGCTAATTAATTTGTTTCTGAATTATTTTTGCATCACCTTCAAATACGATAATACCATCTTGTCTACATTCATATAAGATTTTCATTATTTTGCGTGCTTCCGATAACGTAATAATAATTTCTATATCCTTATTTATTAAACATTTATTAGGAAACGAAAAGGTTTGTGATAATACAATCGAGCCAGGTCCCGGAAATTTTGTTCCAATAACACCCGAAACAATCCCATTTAGAAATGCTCCTTGAATTATAGGCACCATATGTTGATCACTTTTATGGATAGGATTATGATCTTCGGTTAAGTAAGAAAACTTGTCCACATCACTTTGATTAATTTGTATGGTCAATTTAATTGAATCACCTGATTTGAAATAGTTTTTTCCATTCATTTGTCCAATTTTTGAAATGAAATGTGTAGTGAAATTTTTAACTAATATGAAATTTTTTAATATTAACATAATTTTATTATTAATATTTTTCAGTTTAGATTAATCAATCAAATTGTTTGAATAATTTCGTTTAAAAATAATGATGTTAAAGTTTTAATACATTTATTTTCTGATTGATTTAACGATGTTATTTGTGAAACTAATTCTAAATCAACTATATAACATAAAGTTTTGTCGTCTATTAATAATATTAGTGTCGTAACCGCCTTCAGTATTATTTTGGCATTATAGCTGTTTAAAAGACGTTTTATGAATTTTATAGAATGATGGGTGGTGATCAAATCATTTTTGATTTCAGGATCTGAAAATAAAAGAAATTATTACTTTTAGATTTCGTTAATGTATGTATATGATTATGATCCCAGCAAACGAGTCTTGTAAGACACTAATCGGATGACCAAGTAACATAAAAACAAATCAATTTTTTAAATTACATTTATGATTTTCTGTGATAATAAAAAAAAGAGACAATTTTTATATAAATCAAATTTTTTAAGAGGTAAAAAGTAAATCCTATTAAAGCTAAAAATAAAAAAAAACTAATAAATTATAAAATTTATTTAAAATCTTTAAAAAGAATTCAATTAAATACTAAAAGAAGTTTGTCGAACCCCTTGAAACTGTCAAGAATATTAAAAAATATTATAATATTAATGTGAAGTACTTTCGTGCCACAAAAAGTGATGTACATCATAAAATAACAAAAAAAAATTGCCGATTTTTTGATGTACATCACTTTGTGTTCTTTTGGGACACAACAAATCAAAATATTTTGATGTTCATCAAAAAATGGAAATGTCGATTTTTTCTTCCATTTTAACTAACCAACACATAATTATGCGTCAATTCGAAAATATAAACATAAACAAAGCGAAACGACATTTGTAGTCAATCGTGTTTCTAAATACGTGTTTATAAAATTAATGTCTAATCTTAATAATAATATGTATTACTTTACCATAACACGGCAGAATACTCAAATTGCCTCAGTTGTACTATATTTTTGTCCCATTCTGGTTTTACTATCAGTAAATTATTCGTATTGGAAATCAGGTGTAATATGTCAAACAATTACAACAAAACGTATTTGTATACATATAAATTATTATATTTTTATACATATACATTTGACTTTGTCTTATAAATATGTCTATAATTAAAATTAATTAAATGTTTTTAATTCAAAATTTGATCACTATACATTTTATTACAGGCTGATTATTTTTATAAAAAAATTAGTAAATGAATAAAAAAAACAACAATCAATGGCAAAGTGGATTTTTACGTGTACATATATATTTTGGAAAGTAGCATCAGTAATTAGTAAGTGGGTCGTATTGTGATTAGGAAAAGACCTATGTTCTGACAAATTCAGGTATTCCAACATTTATAAAATATTCATTGAATTTATTTACAATTTGTTTTAGGTTAGGGGTCTAATCACGTGCATGAAAGAGTATCGGCTGGAACTCGTTGCTCTTCAAGAAACTCGCTGGCCTCAAAGTGGAGACCATGTGTCCCAAGGCTATACGTTGTTCCACAGTGGAGATGACCTCGGAAATCTTGGAGCTGGATTTCTTCTTGGGCCGAAGGTAAAGAAGGCTGTTTTGGATTTTCAAGCAGTCAATAATCGATTGTGTATGCTTCGCCTGCGCATGAAGTTAGCCAACCTGTCGATAATTTGTGTACATGCGCCCACAGAAGTCAGCCAGCCCCAAGATAAAGACTCATTTTACAATGACTTGGACGATCTGATGGGATCTATACCCGAACACGATGTTAGAATGGTAATTGGGGACTTTAATGCTAGAGCTGGCAGAAATCAGGCCGACTTGTGTGAAAACATAGGTCCGTACTCCCGACACGAAACTGCGACCGATAATGGTGAGAGAATGATGTACTTTGCAATTGCTCATGATCTTAGAGTAGCAAGCACATTCTTCTCTCACAAACAGATACACCTAGAGACATGGACACATCCTCGCAAAACATCCCGGAGCCAAATTGACCACGTGTTAATTTCAAAAGGGCGAGCTCGGGTTGTGCAGGATGTGAGAACTTATCGGTCAGCAACCAAATACGTAGGCAGCGATCATTATTTGGTCGCTGCAAAGCTACGGTGGAAGTTTTCGTACAGGTCGGGGAACACAGCGAAACGGATGGAACGTTTCGACTGTGAAGGTCTGATAAATGAAAATCAAAAGAAACGATATCAGGATCTTGTCAGCGACAACATTGAGGGAGCTAATTACCAGTCTGACTGCGTGAACTCTGTCTGGGAGGTACTGAAAACTTCGGTTGTCAGTGCTGCTCAACAGACTTTAGGTATAGTGAAAGTCAGACCCAAGAATGATTGGTTTGATGACGAGTGTCGTCTTGCAGTTGAGCAACAAAATATAGCCCATAATGAAGTGCAACAACGTCTCACAATCGCAAGGAAAAACAAGGCAGCTCTTGCAAGAAGGGCAGCTAAGCGGATTTGTAGACGGAAGAAGCGAGAATGGTGGAAGGCCGAGGTTCTGAAAGTACAACTCAGCAATGAGCGTAGTTCACGTAATTTCTTTAAAGGAATTACTGGATTGCACCATACTTTCAGGCCTTCGTCAACCGCCATTCGGAACCGGGATGGAAACCTCTGTGTCAACATCGACGCAGTACTTGACGCATGGAGTGGACACTTTACTGAGCTGCTTGATGTTCATCATGCGTCACAGACTGTTGTTGAGCCACCTCTAAAACAGTCTGCGGAGATTTGCACTGAGGAGCCATCCCATGAGGAATTCACTAAGGCCATGCAGACTATGAAACGAAACCGCTCACCTGGATTGGACTGCATTAATTCGGAGATCTTGATATTCGGAGGGGATACTTTGTGGAACTGTCTTTTCGAACTTATTCGATTGGTATGGCGAACCGAAGTTATGCCTGATGAATGGAAAGTGGCCGCGATATGCCCCATCTTCAAGAAGGGAGACCGCTTGAAGTGTGAGAATTATCGCGGTATAGCCCTCCTTTGCATAGCATACAAGTTACTGTCATACATTTTATTGGATAGAATCACTCCTCTGGCGGAGGGCTTGGTTGGTGACTATCAGGGAGGATTTCGTCCGAATCGATCAGTCACTGATCAGGTCTTTTCGCTGCGGATGATTCTATCTAAATATTATGAGACATCCATCTCCGTACATCAGGTTTTCCTGGATTTCCGGCAGGCCTACGACTCGATCAATCGAGAGAGTTTGTGGTCTGCCCTGGAATACCTAGGAATGCCAACAAAATTGGTACGACTGTGTAGGATGACAGTGACGCAGTCTCAATGCTGTGTTAAAGTTGAGAACAGGCTATCGACAATAGAGTTTTCAGCTTCTGTTGGACTCCAGATCAATGAGTCCAAAACGAAATACCTGATCTCTGGTTTTAGAGACAATGGCACACCAGATTTTAGTAGTGGCCACCACACGTTTGAGGGAGTGAGGAGGTTCAAATATTTGGGCTCTCTTATCACTCGCGATAACAGTGTGGGTGAGGATATTAAAGTGCGGCTGGCAGCTGGCAGTCGTTCTTTATATCCTCTAAGGCCACTGCTAAAATCTAAACACTTATCAAGTGCCGTGAAGCTGAAGCTTTACAAAGCGTTGATCAGGCCCGTTGTTATGTTTGGATGTGAAAGTTGGGCGCTGACGGATGAGTACGAGAGATGGCTCCTTACATTTGAGAGAGGAATCATGCGTGTGATTTACGGCCCTAAACACGAAATAGATGGTACATACCGAGCTCTGTACAATTTCGAGATCAGAGATCTGATGAAGATCCCCGATATTGTACATGAAGTTAGATCTCAGCGAGTACGCTGGCTCGGTCACGTTCTGCGTGCTGATCCGGAACGAATTGTGCAGCGATCTCTGAAAGGAGAGCCACCATATGGTAGGCGCAGAGGTCGTTGCAGGCGACGATGGCTCCACGATGTAGAGAACGACTTGGCCTCTTCAGATTGTCTAAGACAGTATGAAGACCAAGCTCAGGATCGAAACCGTTGGAGCCAGATTGTTGATTCAGTAAGGGGCCAGTAATGGCCTTTAACACTGTTATTATTATTATTATTATTTTGGTTAGTAACTCTTTTCAATAGTATATCAGTAGAAGTAGAGCTACTAGAAGGCTATTTATTAGATATGACTTTGTTAACATTCCATATTTTTTTTGTAAAGGAATATTTGAATTAAATTTAACTATAATAATCCTTATTACATTTGATAGTTAGGTTTTCCTTATTACGGGTTTCAGGCACATTCCTAAAGAATATCATAAACACACATAATTATTTGAGTTACCAATATTTGCCTCTCTGCAACCATCAACTTATCCGATAATCCAATCCCTAACCGTATTATATTTTAAATCTCGTTTAAATTTTATTTCATTAAATAGTAAAGAGAATTGTCTACCATTTCATGATAATTTTTTCATTTTTACTTGTAATTTATTTGAAAATTAATTGATTGGCATTAGAAGATATATTTAGGTTACAATCGTATTAAAGACAATTTGGATGAAAGTAAATAAATACATAAATGTACAGGCTGTTGGTGATCTATAATATCTACATACATATGGACATATTTGTTTTGTGCAATATTTCTAAATTCGTTTCTTCCTCTCTAGTAACAGAATATTACAATTTTTTGGAATATACAATTTTGTTCTTGTTTTGCTCTTAAATCAATAACCCATTTGTACAATGTTCGATGTTGCTGTTGTGATAATAATAAATAATACATTTTTTAAGGCCATTACTGGCCCCTGTGTCAAAAATATGGCTTTCACAGTCGAACCGTTCCATGCGCTTCGCTATACCTATACGAAAACTTCCATCGAAGTTTTGCAACGACCAAATAATGATCGGTGCCTACGTATTTGGTTGTCGACCGATAAGTTCTCACATCCTGCACAACCCGTGCTTACCCTTTTGAAATATCAATGTGGGCAATTTGGCTGCGGGAAGTGTATTAAGTTGAATTCAATGAAAAATATTTCCTTTTGAAATTTCTCTTTTTTTCGAGTTCGTGTACTATGATTTTATCGAGAACTTGAAAATTATTTTCCAGAATATTGAATTCGTTAAAAAAAAAATTAAAATTTGTAGTAGATACACATACATATGTACATATATGTATATGTAATATATGCAAATAGATTATTCATAAGTAAATGTGATAAATATATATACATATACATAATGGCACATAACGAAGGGACTTATGCATAATCGGTGGTCAATTTTCATTATGTATATTTTCCGTAACCTTATTATAGACTCAAAATTGTTCAAATTGTTATTGCAGAATAAATGTTCAAACATACTTCCAAGATGAAATTTTTATTTTTTATTTATTTATTATTTTGGCAAAGTGAACTCTGGTAATCTGTATTAAATTCTATAATTAAATAATATAATTAAATTCCATATCTTTATGGAAACATAAAATAGCTATAAATATTTTTGTTTGTAGCTGTTGTGAATTGTCATGTAACTTAAAAATATTTATTTTATTTTTAATTATATTTATTGACTTTATTATATATAATTAATTATGTAGAAATTATTAATTAATGTAGTGTTTGATTACTTTGTTTGATTAAAGTAGAGTGAATGAGCTGAAAAGTACATAGTTAAATTTACAGAAAGTATTATATGTATAACACAAATTCATGTCAAATAAAATTAAGAACTACAAGATAACTATTTGTTTTGTTTATTTTAATAATGGTATAATGAAAAAAGAATATACATAATTTAAAATTTGTCCATATTGGATTCTTTATATATTTTACCATCAATTTTAGATTTAAAATCAAAATGAATATATCGCAAGGTGAGTTCCCGTTAATAAGTGAGATGAAGAAGTAATCAGCGCTTGAGCATCGTTCATGTCTCTCGCCAATACCGCCAACATTGGTTGTCTTGATAAAGACAGTTGCATTTGGCTTTAAGTCAGTTTCTGTTTTGTATTGATAAAGACAGTTGAAATTGGTCGTCTTGTGATTCGTTATCAAAAAACCACGACATTGATTTTAAAAAATCGAAATATTGAATTTATGTAATTTAAAAACATAAAATAAAAAGAATTTACACAGAAAATTTATATGAATTTAAATCAAAACTTAAAAAATGAAATTTAACTACGAAATCA
This sequence comes from Tipula unca, assembly GCA_951394425.1. Taxonomy (NCBI): domain Eukaryota; kingdom Metazoa; phylum Arthropoda; class Insecta; order Diptera; family Tipulidae; genus Tipula; species Tipula unca. The sequence continues at coordinate 110,671,407 of OX596380.1, forward strand.
CGGAAAATATAAATGAAACAATAATGTACTGAATAAGGTATTAAACGAAAATATTAACAATAAACCGTATAATTAACATAAGAATAAAATAAAAACTTATAAAATTAATCACGATAAAAAACAAACAATATTTGAGAGACGTCAAAAAATTGAGCTATGTTGAGCTCGTTTCGTTGGTATGACACTGTAGCTGTGACTGTAGTACAAATTCAAAAGATAAAAAAAAATTAACTTTGTTATGATGGCCAAATCTCCCGAACAATTTCGTGAAGGCACCTTTAAGGTTTTCACAAACATAACGAACAAAAATTTTGTTTTTCTGAAAACGAAATTCATACAAACTTAAGAACTTAGTTTACAAGTAAAAAGTAAAAAAAATTGAATTGTGAGATGTGCACTGTGATTCTTCAAATAAAAAAATGGTTTTAAATTTGACCTCTGCTGAAACAAAAAGTATTTCAGTAATTAGATTTGTTAAATTATTTTTAGAAGTTCATCCTAATTTTATTTTATTTTGCTTTATCAAACATTCGTATTCACAATTGTTATATTTATTACCGCAGCAGAGTTATTTAAGATTTTGCAAAACCAAGATAAATGTCTTATAAGACATTTGTGTTGGTTTTGGTACATCACGTACGTGATACATGATACAAAAAATCGCTTTATTGAAGTAGAACAATTGTTGTATCATGACATACGTGATCCTCAATTTCAACAACAAAAAGGCTGTTAGTTCATAATGTTATAACGACATAATGTTATAACGACATAATGTTATAACGACATAATGTTATAACGACATAATGTTATAACGACATAATGTTATAACGACATTAGTTTAGCAATTTCGATACACGAGCACTTAATAAAACTATTACTACTATATAATTTCTCTTATTTTTTGTTGGCGATACGCAAGAATATTCTAAATAATTTATATTTGGCGGAACAGAACGGAAGCATTTTAAATCGAGCTACTACCAGGTCCAGGAGTGTGTTCATAAACTCGACATTGTAACAATAAAATTTCCCCTTATGGTTACAAACGTCATTACCAACTCTACTCGGTACTGCCTTTCTATACGTCAAAATGACAGTCGTAACAATATTGTTACAATGTCGAGTTTATGAACACACTCCAAATACCTATTACCTGAAGTAAATTATTTCTATGTTTTAAATTATATGATGCCTTCTATATATTTTAAATGTATACTTACCTAAGCAAAAATTACATATTCCAGTTATGCCAGCTACAATTAATTTTTCGTTGCTACATGAAATTGATTTGAGAAATATTTTTAGAGCATTAGTTTTTCTTAAATATTCAAAATTAATTGGATCATATGCGAAATTAGCTAGATTACAACAAATTTGTTCTTTACATTCTGAAAACAAGAAAACAAATAATTTATCCATATTTCATTTTTGTTATTGGTTTTATTTACCCACTCGCGTTGTTTCATAAAATTCACATACTAATAAATGTATATAAGTTTCTCGGTTAACCTTCTTTTTAGGAGTTTTCCGTTTTAAAGTATCATTTGCAATAAACATGACAAGAAACCAAATTGTTATTGGATTGTCATAATTAGTATGTCTGTATTATCATAAATTAAAAATTACAGAAAATTAAAACAAATGTTTTTTTCAGTAAAAATTAAGTTCACTTTTTAATATATTTTTGTAATTTCATATGTCAGACATAAGATAAGCAATGTGACTTGTTTATGACTAAAAGCAATGTTCAACAACCCAATATGCAATTCGTCGCAAGTGCCGGCGTGCCGCATATGTGCACAGTCATAGGAATATACTACAGACATAGGAATTAAGTCCGATTTAGATGATGAAAAATGTTTTCCATGCAAAATTTTTGCATTATACAAAATATAAATACAAAATACAAAAAAAAACATTAGTTAAACTGAGAAAGCCTATGTAAACACAAATGGCGATGCTATAATAAAACATAACCTCAATTACATTTAATTATTTTATTGCTATAAGTAATCGGTGGAACTGGATAATTTTGAACTTGTTCGTACTTCAATATTATAATTTCGTTGTTTACTTAAATAAGATTAATAATTAATATTTTAATTAGAAAATATAAATAAATATGTATATGTACTTACAAGCCATGGCTGTTGTTATTTAAAACACAACTATAAAAATTTGACGTCTATTCGCAGACTGGTTGAATATATATTTTTTTAATATGTTACTATAAAATATACTCGGGTTGAATATATTTTATGGTAACATTTTCATTATTATATTTAATTTTATATAAATAAAACCTATTTGTAGGTTTATTTTTATGATTTTTATTTTCTTCCTTTTTTGTGATAATTTGCTTTTTTTATTATTATATCGATTTCGGATATTTTCCTTCATCAGTAATTAAATTACTAATTCCACTAATTAATTATTATAGTAAGATTTTCTCAAAAAAAAGACAACAACGCATGCAAAATTTTGCATGTTTATATTGCTTGTCTTGTCATTCAAACGTAAATTGTAATAAACTAATGTCTTCTTTTTTTTCATGGAAAATATTTTTCTACATTTAAATCGGACTTTAAGCGCAAATTTTGGTGATAAAAAAATCACTTAAACAAAACTATTTTTATGCAAAATTGTATACAGCCTAGAAAATGCATGTAAACTGCTGGAATAAGGTTACGTGATACCAAACCAAATCAAAAAAATCACTATAATCAAAATTTATTTTATCGGTACATACGGTCTATATAAATAAAAAATTCTGCAACGGAAAATATATTCATTTATTTGAGTTTAATAATGATTTATTTAAATATAATTTCCGTTGCAGACATTTTTATTTATTTAGATACAGTTTAACCACATATTAATAATATGTATAATGTAATATGTAATATAATATATGTAATATATTAATATATGTATATAATATATGTAATATATTAATAATATAATAATAATAATATACATATACATATGCGACAATTCGTCAACCGAAAATTTTGTCTGCATCCCTTACGAATGTTTTGAAATAATTTGACAGTCTTGCACTGTTAAAAATTTTTTTTTTTACTATTCCAAACTTCTGTCAAAACATTGAAATTTTCATAGTGATTTATATATAGTAACAAGTAAGTTGAAAAAATTAAATTTTTAATTTTATTTATATTTTATATAATTTTATCTTTTCTTAATCAAATATTAAATTTACATATTTTAATAAATTTTTCTGTTTCGCATGTGTAAAAATTGAATCGTAATTTTAAATATATTAACATGTATTTTAAGAATTAATTTGTGTGTACATCATCAAGCATGAACAGTATGTTTTGAGCTGTCAATTTTTAGTGTTTATTTGAAGTTTTTTGTGTTATAAATAAATAAATAATATATCAATAAAAAATATCTGCATTTCATTTTTATTATTAAAAATCTTACATTGCGTTAGTACGTTGCGGTTGTGGTGCTGCGGCATCAAAATAAATTATACCAATTTTTTGTAAATATTTGTCGTATGACGAATCTCTATCAAGCGATGGTTTATATAATTCACATAACGCTTTGAATAGGGATAATTTCTTTCTATCTAAATTGTGCAATAAAATGTACAAAAAGTTAATAAGTGGAAATTTAAATGGTGGCTCAACACGTAATTTTTGGATGGTATTTTGTATATATTTCGAACGTTTCTAAAGCTGCGCTATAAATAAATCAGTTTCTTTCGAATATCATTTAGTTTTGTTATCAACATTTGACCGCATCCAGCTCCGTCTTTTGATAACAAATAATGATGCCGAGCTTGCTCTAGATTGCCTTCAGACCAAAAAAGTTCTGCAATTAGTTTATGTAATGACGGATGGCCTAATTTCGCTTTGGACACTTCGCTACTCCGTGATATTGCCTTAATCTGTAAAAAATAATGTAGCATAAATAACTTACAAATAAAACAAATTGTACCAAATATAATACCAAAAAAGTTTCCCGTTCAATAACATTCGGACCAATTTAATTCAATAAAACACCGATACGCTGAATCCAAATTTCATAGAATTTGCGATAAATTTGCTTTCTCCAAAACATCCACGATTAGAAGACTTAAATCAGCTCCACTCGCTGATTGTTCATGTTTCAAAAGTGTTGTGGCACCTTTATATAAAAGCTCCAATAATTCTTCGTATGTTTTTTGTGACAAATACCGAAAATATAATGTTCTATACATTTGATGAGCTTCATAATAATTTCCGGATTGTATTGAAGCTTCTAATTTAGATACAACACGACACACCAACATTAAAAATCGTAGGTTGCTTTTGTCGTACGCACAGTAAGCTGACGAAAATATCCCTTGTGATTTTCTCCGGATTGAAAGCCTTTATAGTATTCTTCCATAACTGTTTTCATTCGTCCACAAAGAATTTGTAGCTCATCGGGTGTTTCAACTTCTTTTGAACCGCAGGAATATGTTGCAACATGAAAACGTATGAAAAACACGATATGTGACTAGTTCAATTCAAACTAGTGATTTACGTATTCGTTTAGGATCCAGGTCATTTTCAAGCTCTTCATATTTATATTTTGCGTACGGATGGGAAATTGGTTGAGCAGCCTGAAAGATATAATTGAATTACATAACTCATTTATTCGTAGTTACTTTTACAGCTTCGGTTTTGCTGGAATTTTTATTAAAAGCACCAACAAAACATCAGAATTTCCCACAAACAATATACATATCGATTATTATAGTTAAGATTGTTATGAAATACATACCGTGACTTTCATTGTTTGTCCCTTCCAGTTATAGTCATTTGAAACAAACATACACATAATGACTGCTTGGTTTTGTCATTTTACTCATTGTTATTACTCGATTCACATTATCACAAAATTCAATTAAATCAATTTATTTAATGTCGATTTTCTTTGGTTTTACAAAAAATATCAATTATTTTCTTGCCAATCGAAAACGAAAAATAATTGATTATTTTTTGTCTTTGTGTTGGTATTTTGACATTTTGTTTTCTGTCAGTTTAATGTGAATTTCATGTGAATGAAATAAATATAATGAATCATTTTGTGTTTTATTTATTATAATCTATCTATGTATTATTTTAATTTATTTGTAATATTTTTGCTTTAAATTTTAAAAACTAGAAGCAATTCGATTGCGTTTTACTTCGCCCAAATGCTTCAATACATTGCCAGTTACATTTTCTCCCGAGTTATCAGTTGAATCATTTTGTTCTGTCGATGTTATCTGCTGATCTTGTGTACGATCTGAGGTAATGTTTGATGCCTCATCCCATAAATCGCCACTGTAAATGCAGACTACCTCGTCAACAAAATTATGGACAACTATTATGGACAAATTATTATAACCACACAGCAAGAAAACCATTGAATTGACATAAAAATTGCGAGGCGTCTATTTGTCATATTTGACATTTCTATTTTTCAATGTAGTGGTAGTAGATTATAGAAAAAATCATGATTTGAAAAAATTGATTATACATCAAAAAATAATCAATTATTTTCGCCAAAGAAAAATGAAATCCTGAAAAATATCAATTATTTGTCAAAATAATCAATTATTTTTGACCAAAGAAAATCGACATAAATAAAGCTACAATTTTTATTAAATCAATTAATTTAAATAAAGAAACAAAAATGTTTAGAAAATGCCGGTATTTTGACAGATATGACATCAAATAAAAAGCGCAGTAGTTGTACTTTATGGCGCTGATGTCACTGTTTAAATTTTGTACACTGTCATGTTTTGTAAATTGATTTTTTTTAAAATAATTATGCCACTATAAAATTATGTATTATCATAAAAATATAGTTGCATATGCATCCCTTGCGAAAAATAACTCGGTTGAAAAAGTTTCATATAAAAGTTGAGTAATGTCGCATATGTATATTAGTAATATGTGGTTTAACATTTAATCAATTAGATAAAAAAATATATAAATTTAAAATTATTCTCAAGTGGAAATAAATATACTTCAGTTATGTTTTCTTTATATTTTAATGAAATTAATGTCTAAATTTTTGTTGGAGAAAATTGATTATATAGTTTCTCTTTATAAACAATATACCATTATTAATTACACTTTGAAAAATTTTGTGTTGATAATTTTTATTTTTATTTAAGGAATATTATTCTATATTTTTATTTAAGGAGTAGGCATGGTATTATGTTGCTTTTACTTATTATCGGTATTAATTATTCTTTGATAATTAATAATTAAAATACTTTATTATTTTACTTTTTATGTCTTTATTACTTAACACGTCTTGTACGTGAGACTATATACGTGCGACTACATACGTATTAATATGATTGATCACTGAACTGTATTATGCTTTTATAGTATGTCCAACAAGCAACTATATTACACGCTAATACTTTTTTTTTTTTTTTTTAATTAAATATTTTCACATTCGTAGTCGTTTAAATACTTTGGAATATTACATTTTCTACCTCGACTACTTAACTTTACATATTCATTTTTCAAATTTTCATTAATTACATTTTCATTAATTAAATTTTCATTAATTACATTTTCATTAATTAAATTTTCATTAATTACATTTTCATTAGTTACCTTTTCATTAGTTACATTTTCATTACGTAAATTTTCATTAATTACATTTTCATTAATTACATTTTCATTAATTAGATTTTCATTAATTACATTTTCATTAATTACATTTTCATAGTTCAAATTTTCATTAGTTACATTTTCATTAATTAAATTTTCATTAATTAAATTTTCATTAATTACATTTTCATTATTCAAATTTTCATTTCACCACTGTATTTACTGATGCCTCCTCTTTATTCTTTATACAATCCAACAATTTTGTATAATTTCTTCCTTCTTCTACGATTTTGCAAAACTGTACCATCTCGCCCAACTCCAAACCTGGCTCCCGAAGAAACTTATCTCGACATGTCTTGTCGAGCACTGACACTACCAATCGATCCTTTATCATTCGATCTTGAAACGAATTTTCGCACTCACATGTGAATTCGCATAACTTAGCCTGCGTGCGCAACTCATTAAAATAACTTTCGATTGACTGTCCACTCTTCTGTAAAAGATTATTGAACTTAAATGTCTCCATTGTTGTATTTTTTATTGGAGCACATTGTTTTTCAACTTCGTTGATTATTTTATCCAACGTTATGTCTGCATTTTCTCTTTCAGGCAACGTATTATATATTGCGATTCCTTCATCACCAATACTATTCAAGAATATTGCAATCTTGACACGCTCAGTTTCCTTTTCTCGCCCGGTGGCAATTAAATTTATTTGAAACCTTTATTTCCACCATTTCCACTCATCAGCCACGTTATTTTGAAACGACATCGGCTTTATATCTTTGTTATTCGTTGCCATCCTTACTTATTTTACGATTATTTTTACGATTTTACATCTGACACCATGTATTATGTTGCTTTTACTTATTATCGGTATTAATTATTCTTTGATAATTAATAATTAAAATACTTTATTATTTTACTTTTTATGTCTTTATTACTTAACACGTCTTGTACGTGAGACTATATACGTGCGACTACATACGTATTAATATGATTGATCACTGAACTGTATTATGCTTTTATAGTATGTCCAACAAGCACAGTCCAACAAGCAACTATATTACAGGCATCAGAGAATAGAACAAGCGAACTCGAGTGTAATCGAAAATTTTGTTGAATTTTTTTGTGTTCGTTTCTTTTAGAAAAAAATAAAAAAATAATTGTTTGTTTTTGCTTGTTACCCGAATTTTTCGTTTCTCTTTTTTCGTTCGTTTTGTTCTTTGTTTTTGTTTGTCCGATTCGCTTGCAAAATTGCAAATAAGCTCGAGCTGACTTGAAAACATAAAAAAATGACAGATATTTAATAATTTTGATTATTTAATCGCCAAATTAAAATATCATACAAAACTGCGGTTGATTTGAACGAAACTGTGTAAACAAAAGTTTCTTGACAAGTGTAAAGAAATTTTAGGAATTTCAAACAAACTGTTGAAATGAAATTTAAAAAGATAAATAATCTAGGCCTATATAACATACGGCCCAATTGAGGAACTAATAAGTCATTTTGTTTCATTTAACAGGATACAAAACATAAAATGTATAATATAAAATGTACTTAATTATTTAAAAATATTTTTCTCCTTCACTTCGACGAACAAGGAACAACCGAACAACACAAACCGGATAAACGTAAAATTCCAAACATTTTGGAAAATCCGAACAAATTTTTGATTGCTTGCAAGCAAACCGAAAAATTTACAAAAACGAACAAATTTATTTTTTCTAGTTTGCTCGTTCGCACTTGGAAAAGGATAGTTGGAAGACAAAAACTACCAAACCAATTTTTTTTGTTTTTTTTGCCTTTTCTGTTTTGTAGTTGTTTGTATTCGATATAAGCGAATTTTGTTTGGTGTTGATCGAAATTTTGTGCTTGTTTCCAATCTCTGGACTAGGCATCAATATAATACAATATGTTAACAATTCAATTCAATTGATTTAAGACAAATATTTCATCAAAATACCTATACATCAACAATAATGTCAAGCTGTCACAATTAAGCATACAAATAGACAAGTAGACAGCCATATGACTGCAACTAAACATAATTTAGCTTAATACAGTGAAACTCCTCTAAGCCGGAATTTGATGGGACCCAAATTTTTTTCCGGGTATGAGGATTTTTCCGGCTTTGAAGACTTTGAGAAAATTTTGAGGTTATTGTACACATAATGTGTATGTAGAAACTTATTTAGTTTAGAACTTCGTTTTGATAACTTCGTATTTCTGCTTTAAATTAAGGTTGTTTATTCTCCCCATATTTAAAATTACAAAAGTATTTAATTACAAACACGTACTTATACGTACATACAACCTATGGTGATGGATGATGATGCAGTTTTTGACATATGTATGTGATTATTTTTTTTTAAAAGCCAACTGAAGTTAGCTGTAGTTCCGGCTTAGTGGAGTTTTATTTTGGTTTTTTATACTAGAAATGTAATTTCCTTCCGTGTCTCAGGATTTCCGGCGTATAGGGTCGAAGTTGTATGTAAATTGAAACGAAAGAGTTTCTTTTGCTTGAATTTTTCCGCCGTAAATTATTTTCCGCGATATTGGATTTCCGGCTCAGGGGATTTTCACTGTATTACATATGTCGAATCCTTTCGTGTTTTAAAAAAATATCAAATTTTCGTGGACACCAAAGAACGCGAAGAATTTGATGTAAAATTTTTGTTTTTCCGATTCTGTGTTAGTAAAGAGAGAAAGAGAGGAAAATATTGAAAAAAAGAGGAGGGAAAGAATTATTATGACGTCTTCCGTCGATAGTTTATGTTTATATTCATGAAACGGTATGCGAATACGTGTTGGTGTTAGCTAATATTTCGGAAAAAATTGGTATTTCCAAAAAAACTTATGGCACTTGTGGCATTATGTAGTCGCGATATATTTCTATTTACTTTCCAATTTTAATATTTACGCTTGTAAATAAGATAATTTTGAATAAAATTCAAAACATAAAATGTTAGTTGTGGATTTTAGATAATATTGACTGTAGTCAAAAACATTGTATTAATACTATAGTGTTTCGTGGGGTTTTTAATTGATAATATTGACGTTTAAATTTAGTCTGTTTGTAGTAGTGATGGGCGGAATCGGTTCTTTTGAGTATCGGTATCAACTGATACTTTTATACCATTAACCTGATACTTTGAACCCGATACTTTGAACCGAATCGATACTTTTTCATTATGTATTTGTATTATTTGCCTGTACTACCCAAAATTATATAGATCGTAAAAAAATGAAAATGCATTCTAAGAAACTATAAATTAATTTTAAATACGTAAAATAATAAACAAATAATTTAAATTTAATATGTACTTAAAATTAAATTATTCCTAATTTTCTATTTTCAAACCGCAAACAAACAATTCTAATTCTAATAAACCTTACCTACCATATCACATGAGAGAATTCTATTTTTCATACTAATTTAAAACTTTCCGTAATTTGCTTTATCTATCTATCATGCTACATTTATCTATCATGCTACATATAGTATCATACCAATACAGCTCTAAATATCGAAATACCATAAAGACCGAACACCGAAATACTCAAAAGACTTAAAACACCGAAAGTAACAATTCGGTTCTAAATATCGAAATTGATCGGAGATACCATAGAATAGACGGTTATGAAAAAAGAGAGACCAAAATATATTTATATAGATACATTGTACACAAAAGACCGATAGTACCGATAGAAAAGAACCAAAAGGAAAAGACTCAATAGAAAGAACCGAAAGAACCAAAAACCTATAGTACGTTGTTGTTGTTGTATCATGCTTGTATTTATATTTTAGTTTGATATTGTCTCTTATTTCGTGCTACTCTTGCTTTTGTTTATGAATTTGTAAAATAATCTGATATGTTTGTGTTTGACACGTTCGATACTCTCTAAAGAGAATTTTAGTGGTTGTGATTATTATACAAACAGAGATACTCATACAAGTTTGTTGATGAAATTATTTATGCATCTATCTCTTTTTTAATTTTAGTTTTTATTCTTTTTCGCCACATGAGCGAGTACAAAAAACCAATAACTCATACATACATCAAATAAAAATTAAAAAATACCCAAAGTCTAACCGGATACTTTGAAAAGTACTCATTTCAAAATCCGGACATTTTGAGTATCGGGTTAAGAACTCGGTTCGAGTAGGTCCGCACATCACTAGTTTGTAGTGAAAAAAATATCTGCGTACGGTACAAGTCTTCATTTACATGGTTGTTTTCTTCGTTGTTTTCGAGTGTTGTTTTCGACTTATCGTGGACAACAACAAAAACTTAACTGATCGTTTTTCGGTTGTAGCATCCATGTTTGTTGTGATGTCAATGTGTCAATTTGCAATTGAAAAATATTTGCGAAACTGACAGATTGTATTTATAAACAAGAAAATATCAATGTATCGATAAGTTACATTTAGTTATTAAATTAAACTACCAAAAAGAATTAAATATATATATTAAAATCAATTTTTATTATTAAATATATCAATTTAAATTCATAATTGTAATAAATATAAAAAAAATTCAAAATATATTTAAACAATCGATAAGTTATTTTTCGAAAACAACCAAAAAGATGTATGGGGGACATATTTCTGTTGTTTTCGAGTGTTGTTTTGGGTACACTGTCAATGTACATATTCAATATTTTTACGGTGTAAACGATCAATTTTTCTATGGGAAAAACAACAACAAAAACTAAAACTGAAAAACAACACTCGAAAACAACGACGAAAACAACCATGTAAATGAAGACCAAGTATTATTTTTCGGTGATTATTTATGTCGAGTACTTGTTTTTAACAATATCAAATTTTTTACGGAAGAACGCGTAAGAAATTGATGTTTTTTTGTCTCAGTAAACAGAGAAAGAGAGGTAAATACTGATAGAACGAGGTGGAATGTATTATTATGACGCCTTCTATCGATTTGTTTATATTGGATATCAATTTTTTTGATACAGTTTAATTCAACATTAATTTTAAGAATGTATTTTAAGAATAACAAGAGAAACACGAATTACCACATATGACGTTTCACTTTGTTTATGTTTATATTTTCGAATAGACGCATAATTTTGTGTTGGTGTTAGTTAAAATGGAAGAACAAATCGACATTTTGATTTTAAAATGTACATCAAAAAATTTTGCTATATTATGACACGAAAGAAAATGAAGTGATGTAAATAAAGAAATTAGAAATGCCACGAAAGCCAGTGCTGGGATGTTCTATCATCACTTCGATTCGCTTCGATAGACATTTGTGTCTCTTTTTTTACGAACAAAATTGTATTCTATTTCGCAACTTAAATTGTGATCATAGGCTACTCGATTCTATTTCCATAAAATCATTCGATAAAATATCACCAATATTTTTATTTTCGATGGCAAGTGAAAAGAGGAAAAAGAGATAGTTTGCAAATTTATTCTAACAGGTTGAGATCGCAATAGACAAAACCTAATTCAAAAAACGCAATGGAGCACAATTTTGTTCGTAAAAAAAGAAACACAAATATCTATCGAAGCGAATCGAAGTGATGATAGAACATCCCAGCACAGCCTTCAGCGACCACAACAACTTTTCGATTGGGCTACAAAAAATGAATCAAACATTACTTTTAGATTTTGTACAAATCAAGAGTACAGCAGAGTGTCACAATCACTAGCAAAAAAATTTTGATTCAGTAAAGGCTATCAAGGGAGCTCACGATTTCCATTGCTTTGTTCCCATTGGTAACAACCACATCGCAGCCCCTCGATTTTCCAATTCTGATAGTTTATATGATTTTAAGGTAAGATAACTTATAAATAAATTAACTTTATTGAATAAAACTGTATACGCAAAACAAAAACATGAATTTTGTAGTTTAGAATTAATAATTGTACTGAAATGTTAAATTCCACCCTAACTTGTTATGATGTTTTGTTCTATAAAAATCGCGTTGAGCCTCCATCGTGAAAGATGGCTTATTGGAAAGGTATTGTCGAATGTTTCACGATAAAAACATGATTGAATGATTCAAAATAAAAATAAAAGGGGGAGCAGTTCGATTTTTCAGCAAAAGACTATATTAAACCACATATTACTAATTATTAATATGTGATTAAACTGAAATAATAATATATTACACGTGAAAATCGGACAAGGCATACTTAAGGTACACGAATTTAAAGATGTGAACGTTTGAGTTTCCGACAAAAACAAATTATAACGGACCTCCGCGTATTTTGACCCCACCGATTTTTTACTCAAATTATATTTTTTTTTATCTAGACTTACCATCTCTCCGAATTTCAAATTTCAAAATAATTGGACACCTTGCCGCCGTAAATGTCTTTTTGTCTGATTTCACATGGAATGGCTGTATATATATACGAGTATATATATATACTTATATATATATATATATATATATATATATATATATATATATATATATATATATATATATATATATATACTTATATATATATATATATATATATATATATATATATATATATATATATATATATATATATATATATATATATATATATATATATATATATATATATACAGCTATTCCACGCGAAATCAGACACACATACGAAGGCAAGGTGTCCAATTATTTTGAAATGAAATTGAAATTTTCGGGGAGATGGTAGGTCTAAAAAAAATGGTAGGTCTAGATAAAAAAAAAATAATTTGAATAAAAACTCGGTGGGGATAAAATAAGCGGAGTTCCGTTATAATTTGTTTTTGTCGGAAACTCAAACGTTCACATCTTTAAATTCATGTATCATAAGTATTTCTTGTCCGATATGCTCGTTGGAAGACTATTGTGCATACTTTCAAGTAATCGTTTTAAACTTTGGTATTAATATACAATATATCGTTTAAGTTTCCTGAAAAATCGAACTGCTCCCCCTTTCATTTTTATTTTTATATTTTTCGTATAAGCTCGTGAAAATACCTTTCCAATAAGCCATCTTACAATGGAGACTCAATGCGTTCGAGTTTTATAGAACAAAACGTTATAACAAGTTAGGGTGGAATTTAACATTTCAGTACAATTATTAATTCTAAACTACGAAATTCATGTTTTGGTTCTTACTTATACAGTATTATCCAATAAAGTTAATTTATTTACAAATTATTTGAATTTAAAATTATAAAAATTATCAGAATTGGAAAATCGACGCGCTGTGATGTGGTTGTTACCATTGGGAACAAAGCACTGATAATCGTGAGTTCCTCTGATGGCTTTTACTGAATCAAATCTTTTTGCTAGTGATCGTGCCACCCTTCTGTACTCTTGATTGGTACAAAATCTAAAAGTAATATTTCATTCATTTTTTGTAGGCCAATCGAAAAGTTGTTGTGCTGTCGTTATTTGATTAGCGTATGGTCGTTGAAGGTTGGCGTATATATGTATATATATATATATATATGTATATATATATATATATATATATATATATATATATATATATATATATATATATATATATAATATATATATATATATATATATATATATATATATATATATATATATATATATATGTAGTGTGAAGCATTTGTAATATTTCAATATTTCTAACAACACTGGCATACACAAAACTTATTAGTAATGAATGTCTAACACAATCGCCCCTGTGGTCGGGGGCGCTCACATGGCTCGTAAATCTAAATTGCACGAACATGTTTCCTAAGAATACCACCACAGTATCCTTTACTTGTCGTAGGAGGCGACTAAATGGTTGGATAGCTGGGCTAACAACCCGCAACCGTAAAAAAATCAACTGCTTATAAAGTCAACAAAAACAAAAATGGATACCGCCAAAAAAACAGACTCTCGCTCAAGTACACGGATACGAGAGTTAAGATCGGCACGTGGAACGTGCAGTCATTTAGAAAAGCAGGAGCGTTGGAGAACCTAATCACGTGAATGAAGGAGTATCGGCTGGAACTCGTTGCTCTTCAAGAAACTCGCTGGCCTAAATATGGAGACCATGTGTCCCAGGGCTATACGTTGCTTTACAGTGGATATGACCTCGGGAATCTTGGAACTGGATTTCTTCTTGGGCCGCAGGTAAAGAACGCTGTTTTGGATTTCCAAGCAGTCAATAACCGATTGTATAAGCTTCGCTTGCGCATGAAGTTAGCCAACCTGTCGATAATTTGTGTACATGCTCCCACAGAAGCCAGCCAGCCCCAAGATAAAGACTCATTTTACGATGACCTGGACGATCTGATGGGATCTATACCCGAACACGATGTTAGAATGGTAATTGGGGACTTTAATGCTAGAGCTGGCAGAAATCCGACCGACTTGTGTGAAAACATAGGTCCGAACTCCCAACACAAAAGTGCGACCGATAATGGTGAGAGAACGATGTACTTTACAATTGCTCATGATGTTAGAGTAGCAAGCACGTTCCTCCTTTATAAACAGATACATCTAGAGACATGGACACATCCTCGCGGAACTTCCCGCAGCCAAATTGACCATGTTTTACTTTCTAAAGGGCGTGATCGGGTTGTGCAGGGTAGTCGTTGCAAAGCTACGGTGGAAATTTTCGTCCAAGTCTGGGATCACAGCGAAGCGCATGGTACGTTTCGACTGTGAAGGTCTGATAAATGAAAATCAAAACAAACGATATCAGGATCTTGTCAGCGACAACATTGAGGAAGCTAATTACCAGTCCGGCTGTGTGAACTCTATCTGGGAGGTACTGAAAACTTCGGTTGTCAGTGCTGCTCAACAGACTTTAGGTATAGTGAAAGTCAGACCCAAGAATGATTGGTTTGATGACGAGTGTCGTCTTGCTGTTGAGCAACAAAATATAGCCCAGCCCATATAGTGAAGTGCAACAACGTCTCACAATCGCAAGAAAAACAAGGCTGCTCTTGCAAGGAGGGCAGCTAAGCGGATTTGTAGACGGAAGAAGCGAGAATGGTGGAAAGCCAAGGTTCTGAAAGTGCAACAAATCAGCAATGAGCGCAGTTCGCGTAATATCTTTAAAGGAATTACTGGACTGCACCATACTCTCAGGCCTACGTCAACCGCCATTCGAGATTGGGATGGGAACCTTTGTGTCAACATCGACGCAGTACTTGACGCATGGAGTTGACACTTTACTGACCTGCTTGATGTTCATTTTGCGTCACAGACTGTAGTTGAGCCACCTCTAATACTGACTGCGGAGATTTGCACTGAGGAGCCATCCCATGAGGAATTCACTAAGGCCATGCAGAGATTGAAACGAAACTGCTCACCTGGGGTGGACTGTATTAATTCGGAGCTCTTGATATTTGGAGGGGATACTTTGTGGAACTGTCTTTTTGAACTTATTCGATTAGTATGGCGAACCGAAGTTATGCCGGGCGAATGGAAAGTGGCCGAGATATGCCCCATCTTCAAGAAGGCAGACCGCTTGAGGTGTGAGAATTATCGCGGTATAGCTCCTTTGCACATCATGCAAGTTACTGTCATACATTGTATTGGATAGCATCACTCCTCTAGCAGAGGGCTTGTTTGGTGACTATCAAGGAGGATTTCGTCATAATTGATCAGTCACTGATCAGGTCTTTTCGCTGCAAATGATTCTATCTAAATATTATGAGACATCCATCTCCGTACATCAGGTGTTCCTAAATTTCCGGCAGGCCTATGACTCGATCAATCGAGAAAGTTTGTGGTCTGCCCTGGAATACCTAGGAATACCAACAAAATTGGTACGACTGTGTAGGATGACAGTGACGCAGTCTCAATACTATGTTTAAGTTGAGAACAGGCTATCGACAATTTTTGCAGTTAACTCGGGTGTTCGGCAGGGAGATGCTCTGTCCCCGATACTCTTTAATCTCATGTTGGAGTATATCTTTCGTAAAACTGAAACACCTCAGCGCAACATATCTCAGCGTATATCGCCAGTCCAATCAGGTGCTTGCATATGCAGATGACATATGCGTGATTGGACTGAATAGCAACGGAGTGAAAGAAATACTTGATCCGCTTGTAGAGTTCTCAGCTTCAGTTGGACTTCAGATCAATGAGTCCAAAACGAAATACCTGATCTCTGGTTTTAGGGACACCAGATTTTAGTAGTGGCCACCTCACGTTTGAGGGAGTGAGGAGGTTCAAATATTTGGGTTCTCTTATCACTCACGATAACAGTATGGGTGAGGATATTAAAGTGCGGCTGGCAGCTGGCAGTCGTTCTTTGTATCCTCTAAGGCCACTGCTAAAATCTAAACACCTATCAAGTGCCGTGAAGCTGAAGCTTTACAAAGCGTTGATCAGGCCCGTTGTTATGTTTGGATGTGAAAGTTGCCATGATTTACGGCGTGTGATTTACGGCCCAAAACGCGAAATAGATGGTACATACCGAGCTCTGTACAATATCGAGATCAGAGATCTGATGAAGATCCCCGATATTGTACATGAAGTAAGATCTCAGCGAGTACGCTGGCTCAGTCACATCCTGCGTGCTGATCCGGAACGAATTGTGCAGCGATCTCTGAAAGGAGGGCCACCATATGGTAGGCGCAGAGGTCGTTGCAGGCGACGATGGCTCCACAATGTAGAGAACGACTTGGCTTCAGATTGTCTTAGACAGTATGAGGACCATGCTCAGGATCGAAACCGTTGGAGCCCCGATGGTTGACTCAGTAAGGGGCCAGTAATGGCCTTTAAAACTGTTTATTATTATTATATCTTGGCGAAACCGAAATGTCATTGTCGTCTTGACGTTGTCAAAACAGTGACATGAATTTGCTGAAACTATACATATCATATTTGTATGTATAATTTAAAATGTCGTGTTTTTATAATGGTGGATGATGGATGTGATATTTATTATTTAAGATAAGTATTTTGAATTTAATAAAATTTTGATTGTTTATCTTGATTGTATATTTCTAGATTCATGTACTGGAAGTCCCAGTTGGAAGTAAATATGTCTGGCAAAATTTTAAGACTAAATTATATTATAGTGGTAAATCATATCACAATCGATTTATTTGTGGCAACATTTAAGATTTCACCGAGGCGTTAAGCCAGGTGCTTGCAGCGTCGAAGGATGTACCCAAAATTTTACGATTCGCCCTTATTTGAAGACTGATGAACGACCGTATCAGTGGAGAACGTTGATATGGATGCAAACTGTGTGGCAAACGATTCTATCGAGCAGACGATCAGCCCAAAACGCGAAATAGATGGTACATACGCCCTGTGCAATATTGAGATCAGAGATCTGATGAAGATACGCTGGCTCGGTTACGTCCTGCATGCTGATCCGGAACGAATTGTGCAACGATCTCTGAAAGGAGAGCCACCATATGGTAGGCGCAGAGGTCGTTGCAGGCGACAATGGCTCCACGATAAAGAGAACGACTTGGCCTCTTCAGATTGTCTTAGACAGTATGAAAACCATCGAAACTGTTGGAACCAAAGGATCGAGACTGTTGGAACCAAAGGATCGAGACTGTTGGAACCAAAGGATCGAAACTGTTCGAGCCAAATACTCTGTAAGGGGCCAGTAATGGCCTTTAAAAACTGATTATTATTATTATTATTTTGAGTGTATGTTTTTTATAACATTGAATGAATTTAATTGAAATGAATTTAATTTCGCTTCAAAATCGTTTTAAAATAATTAAAACCCATTATCAATGGTTCATCTGTAAAAATAACATTTCGTAAAATTCCCGTTATTTTCAAATAAATTATTTATCTGATAAATTTCATTTTCATTTGTCTGGCTATGTAAACAAACAAAATGACGCATTGGTGCTTCTGAACATCCCAGGACAGTTGTTCGCCAGCCATTGCATTCTTCTCGTGTTATTGTATGGTGCGCTTTATGAGCTTGAGGCATCATTGGTCCGCATTATTTCGGTAAAAGCTGGTGACGCTTTTACTGTCAATGGTGTTCACTACAGAAACATGACAACAATTATTTTATGGCAATTATTTGATGGTATGAATATTAACGAATTGGTTTTAACAGGACGGCGTTACATGTCATACGGCCAATGAAACAATCTATTATTTTATTGAAGAACAGATTTGATGGATGATTAATTTAGCGAAGAAGAGATGTTACTTTACCACAAAAAACGTATGATCTAATACCATTAGCATATTTTTGTAGGATTATGTGAAAGATAAGGTTTATGAGAATAACCCACCATAAACGAAGACATTTGAAACATATTATTTTTTTATCAATAAATGGTCAACTGTCTACACTAAATTTCAATAAAGAATGACATATGTATATGTTTAACAAAACGTGTGTTTTATTTCAAACTTACAAAAAAATGCTCATCTGGAAAGACCCATAAATAGATAGATAAAACATAATTAACTAAGTTATGAAACAAATAATTTAGAGTTAACCTGTTTTTAAAACATTCATCGGGTTCGGCTAAAATAAATTTCTTCAAAAATAAAATATTTTTTTAATTTATTTAGTTTATTCTATAACATAAATTAAATAAAAATAAATCTAAAATTAACTGTTTATTTAAAAACATATAATATATATGTATATATATATATATATATATATATATATATATATATATATATATATATATATATATATATATATATATATATATATATATATATATATATATATATATATATATATATATTTAAGTATATATGTACATATTTATACAGTTATGTATGTACACATTTATATTAAAATAAGTAATAATAAGACCTATCTTTATCGCTATATTATTACGATTTTATTACAATAAATAGTTTATTTATAATCAAGTATAAAAATATTATTTATTTTTATCTCTACAATAAAGAAAATATCAAAAAATAAACTACTTACACATAGTTAATAGTTAATTAATGTTAATTAATAATTTCTTTGTATTTATTTTGCGTATTAATTATTTGTACCTCCTCTAGGTCTCTTCAATTAGGATTTTATTTATTTATTTAGAGCAGTAATTTGTGTTTCAATCGTACGTTTAACGTAATTGGAGTAAGATCTCATTTTCAATCACACTAATATATTCGTAAGGCATACTATTTTACTATACTGGCGGACCAGTATGATTTGTCTATTTATGCCCGGTTTCACAATAATATCACAGAATAAGACATCTAACAGAAAGAGACCACTCATATTAACTCAATGTACAGAAAACAAGGAAGTTTTTTTTCAACAGTTTATTTGGACAGCCTGAAAGTGGCGACATGTTTTATCTCTTTTTCATCATTCGTTTTATACTGATCATTTGACTATTGTTTTTAGTTATTTCAATTCATAAAAACATTTTCAATATTCTTTTGTACTATGTACAAATTAGACATATTTAACAAATAAAACATCAGAAGTAAAAAGTAATAGAAAATATAAACGTATAGAAATGAGTAACGGGCAAAATGAATGTAACTTTATCCATACCGTATACACGAGCCCATATTCAAATCTTAAGATTCAAAATTCGTACTATGAAGCGGCGTACACGAGAATGGTGTCTCGCGTACAGGACTTGAAGTTGAAAATATTTAAACTCAAGAAAAAGTGGCGTTTCTTGTCATTTTATTTGATTTGGTTGGAAAAGAGATGGGATTTTAATTCCTAGGATTTGAAGCCGGTGTCTTGTACATGGCTTAATAATTTAATTCCTTCATCACGTTTCTATTTTATATTATAATAAGCCAAAATCTTCTTTCTATATTAACAAGTCTGACTATTCCAAAATTTAAAGAGACTGCCTCTTTATCATTGTATTGGTTGTGTACATAACCGTCGCACAATAAAAATTTTGTATTATATTTTGTTTTTTTCACAAAATTACATTAGAAACAACAACAATCTGTATATAAATATATCTTTTTCACCAATACAACCTTAAAGAGGCAAAATCAAAGTAGTATATGTCAGTACAAAAAATCAGTCAGAGTTAGTATTGAAGATTTTAAATAAGCCGTTGTTCTTATAGTATTGGTGCTTTCACGTCATGTAAATATAACTCATATGTATATGTGTATGAAATAAAGAAAATAATAATAATTTAAATAATTTTATATCAAAAATATGAGACACAAATAATTTTTATTTTTTGATTTTACTTATAAGAATTACAAATATTTCTAAATTTTGTTCTCTTAAACAGTTTTAACTTTTACAGAATGTAAAGTACATTATACAATTTTTGCGAAACTCAAATAATTTTGTCCATAATTATATAAGAAAAATAAGTGAAACCAAGAAACAAAATAATTTTTTCGTAAAAAATTTAAAAATAGTATAAGAGCATAAAAGGTTATGTTCGTTTATTCTGTTATTTATTTTGATGATTTATGGTTAATGAAAAAATTGCAGAACGATTTTGTACCTTCCTATTGTCAGAATATACAAGTCTTCGACATTTTGAGAATACATATTCAGATGGGCATTTTTTATTATTATAACATATTATAAATATGAACATATAACAAATCTATTTCAAATGCCTGAAGTTGATTTCTTTTTTCATAAAGGGTAGGTAAAACAAAATTCGATCGTATGCGAATGACATATCTCTCTTTAATTTATCTTTTTATCCGTTGAAATTTTCAAGTTGAACCATCCGTGATTGCAGAAAAACACGTCATTTTAGCGGGATCTGATTGGTTTAAAAAAATACAGAACGAGCGAACACAACCATAAAGGCGACTTTGGCTAAAAAACGTGTGTAACTTTCCCTCAGGGCCTGTATTATAAATACAGGCGACCACATACAAGTACTTAAAAAATACTTTGGGAATAAATTTTCCTTCGGTGTCCTCGATTTATAAATGATCGCTAATGAGATGTATTTCACTTGGCACAAGTAATATTTTATTTCAACAATCTATTTCAAACTTCTATTTCAAAATATGTCGGAATCATCAAGAATATGTGTGCTAAGTTTCGACGAAATTGTAATAAAAAGGAATCACACTGTAAATTTAGTAACAAATAGCGTGGTAGGATTTTGCAACACGACCAACGATCCAGTGACCACGATACATCAGCTATGTTTTTTTATTGCGTGGTTTACTAGGAAACTGAAAGCATTTTAAATTGTGCATTTTAAATTCTCTTAAACCCGAAGAGCTTAAACTCGAGTTAATTATTGAAAATATAAAATTGTGTCAAAGAATAATTAATTTAAACATTGATAAACCTGTGATCAGGCAACAACTAAAAAAGCTGTATTTAATATGTCCAAAACAGACATATAATTTGTTCAATGAAAATAAATATTTTGTACAGTATGATACCCGACAATCATTTCAATAGCTTTATATAGAGTTTAAAAATACTGAGCGTCGGTCACAATTACAAAAACAACAACTTAAAAATAAAAATATTTGCTACAATCAAACGAGAAATAATTAAAAATAATTGGAAATTTTTAGTTTAAAAACAAAATTTTTTTTTTGTTAACAAAAATGTGAAACAAAATATTCTCAAATTATATTTTTTGTTACACAAGTTAAAACTAAAAGAGTTAGATAAATAATCCTTTTCTGGTTCTTTTTCATGTCTCCCTTTTATTTTGGAGCATTTTGTTTTTTGCTTGCACATTGTACAAATATTAGTTGCTTTCCAATCAACCACCCCACCAGTACTTTATGATCTAATATTGTGTCCCGACTAAATGGTTGTTTGGAAAATACACAAAAAATATGACTTTTCATTACTCAACACAAATCTACCAAGCGATCATATTTGACATAACTGCTTGTTGCTGCTCATGATAAAAAGGTAGAGCAGTTATGATTAGTTAATTTAGCAAAGTCAAAATAACCATAAGTGTTTATAAGTACTTGCGGTGGTCGATTGAAAAGCAACTATTATTCATTTTAAGTAAAAAAAATTTAGAGTCGATACGAATAAAAAGTGGATGGAAGAATTGAAATAAAAAGAAATTAAATAATTTTGGTAAGTATATGTTTGTTACAAATTTTATTTTAGTCGATATCTTCTTCGATAACTTTATGAACTTTAGTTGGTAATCCATTTTTTGTTTTTTTCTCATTTTATCTTTTGTACTATTCCTCGGTAATTTTATGAACTTTTTAAAGTTAAATTTCAATTTTCCTTATTCAATAAACACAAGTAAAAAAATCAAATTATTTGCCTGTAAAATCACAAGCAGTTGGAACTAAAGTAAAAATGAATACATTCAAACTCTATATAAATTGATTATCTATGACAAATTATAGCGTTTTAAAAAGCTTCCGGTTCAGTCTTAACTTCTAAAAATGTCTATAGCTAAAATAGAGATTTTAACTAATGAAACTTTCCGAAAGCAACATTTAAAAAAAAAAATTTGTTAACTTACATTTTTTGAAATTCTAATAACAAGTTTAACTGTAAAAGCTGTCGTGTGCTAAACACGGCTATGTCGGAATGCTTCTGTTTAACACAACTTATAACAAGAAGGTCTAGTGCGAATCAGTCGAACTAAAGTCGCCTTCGTGTTGAAGTAATCCAACGGTACCACACGTGTCAGCGAATATTGAGGCACCCTGGGCATTAGAACTAGTAGCTTATCAGTATTAAACAATGTGTACGCCGAATTGATTAGTCATTTATTTTGTTAAGTTGTGCGTTTTCTTATGAAGCCAGAAAACATTAAAAAAGGTATCTGCATTATAACAATAATATTTTACTCTGAAAGAAGTGAGATTTAAATATTAAGGTTTTAGTTTCTAAGCCAGCAACTATTATTATTAATACAGCATCTTCATTTCGTCACGTGATTACTACTTTGTCCTATACGCCATTTGCAAAATTTTACAATAATTGAATTTTAAACTTAAAACAAAAAAAACGTTTATCTTCCTAACGAAATTTTTACCATTGGCTAAGGCTAAGTTTATTATAAAGACCATAGAACACAACATTATAAAGACTGTAAAAATGTTACAGTGCAAAGCAAAGTAAACTAATTTATCGCATACTTTTTTGATATTACAGTTTAGTAAGAAAAAAGTCACTACACGTTTGAGGAGGTGAGGATGTTCAAATATCCGGGATCACTCACGATAAACAGCTAACAAGTGCCGTTAAGCTGAAGCTTTACAGAGCGTTAATCAGCCCCGTTTTATGTATGGATGTGAAAGTTTATTTATGGCCCAAAACACAAATAAGATGGTACATATAGAGCTCTGTACAATATCCAGGTCTAATGAAGATCCCCGATATTGTACATGAAATAATGGCTCGATTTCTGAAACGAGGGCCACCATATGGTAAGCGCAGAGGTCGTTGCAGGCGACGATGGCTCCACGGTGTAGAGAACGACTTGGATTTTCCAGATTATCTAAAACAGTATGAAGATCAAGCTCAGGAAAGAAACCGTTGAAGTCAGCTTATTGACTCACAGAGGGGTCAGTGATGACCTTTAAAAACTGATATAATAAGGTAACAAAATTATCAAGTATTCTATGAGCTAATGGGACCTCTTTCACGCCATTGGAGATGCTCTTCAATTAAAAATATGGAAATTCTTCCAAAAAAATCTATAGCAATTCTTCCAAAATACTAGCTATCAAAAAAATAATAAAGTTTTATAATATGGGGTTACACCGCAAATAGTAAAATAATATTTGATGGTGCAAATCGAACAATAAAAATACTATATTAATAACAAAAAAAAATTTAATTTAATAGAATACACGAACAAGCAACTACATACCACCAACTATTTGATGAAACATCCATTGTTGGTCAAAACCATCTAATGTAAATAATTTTAATTGCAACAAACCTTAGACAATTAGCAGAGCCAGACAAAAGCGTTGTCGAGTAATTATACTAAATTTCTTTGTTGTTTAGAATAATCGAACTTCATTCATGTTTCTTGATTTGTCCTTTCAACAATAAGTAGGTGTAGTTCATGCAATATCTTACTGAAAAATTTGGCACTGGTTGGTCTGTCTTTCAACAGAAAATACAACAAATACAATTACAAAACCTGCCTGAAAGAACAGGAAAATAATATTAACATTTTTTCAGTGTTATTTTGTACGAACTATACATCTGAAATTGCATGAAAATAAATTAAATATTATTATATATTCTACTTTTGCTATCATACATAGGTATTTCGAAAGTTTTAAAAACAGTCGATTTAAGTTTTGTTCTGAATTGGAACAATTTTTCTTTTTAACATTGAATGAATTGGAAAATATTGAGGGAAAAAATACCGCAAAGTTCTATTTTAAATGTGTTATGGTATTATGACACTGGCTTTTTTTCCGATTTAGCGGCTAGAAAAGACAAACTGAGCGAGAAAAAAAACATGTATACAAAATGTACACATGTGTGAGTGAATACGACATAGTACGTAAACAAATCGTTATATGTCAAAAAACCAGAGTAGCTCAAATTTTCTAGCAAAAAAAGTGGTCAATTCTAGCAGAAAAGAATTACATTTTGATTCCTTTTTTTGACATACGCACTTTTTTTTTGACATTTCGACATTTTAAAAATAAAATCTAAAATTAAATTTAAAATCAATAATCTTAAATAGTGCGACACATCAAAATTTTTATTTTGTTCATGTTTACGTTTTGTGATGCTGACGCACCTGGCGTGGCGTCCATTATAATAGTGTTGTCTCCTGTTCCTCTCTATTTTTTGCTAAAATTGGTTTACAGCACTTTATCGCACTTCAAAACTACTAGTGTCATAACACCATAATGGTTATTAATGTATTTTCATTAAAATCAAAATCTCAAATTTCTCTTTGTTGTTATCCGGTATTACTATCTTAGTATTTAATAAAATTTCAAACCATAATGAAAAGTGTGTTATTGCAACTAATGTACGATAAGCCCCATAGTTCACATATGTAAGGAGCATGCACAACTTGAGTTAACATTTTTATTTCTCGTTTTAATTCGAAAAAACTGCGGATGGCAATCATAGAAACAATTAAGCATAAAAAGATTAATTTAACAAGTCGATCTACGACACCACTTTTGTCTGGCTTTTAATAGATGGTTTTGACCAACAGTGGACGTTCCAACAAAAAGTTGATGGTGTGTAGTTGCTTGTTCTTATATAAACTTCTAATTAAATAAAATGATTTGATTATACTATTGAGGTACGTATGTACGTGTGGTGTAAACGTTGTACAAGATACCTTTTAATTGATGTTAATTCATTAGTCAATATGCAATTGCTTCCCAAACTAATCTATGCATAGTTTACCTAAAATAAAGAGATAGATAAAGAGATATATATACAAATTAAACAATTTCAAATAAATATCTTAAATAAACAAATAAACCGGTAGTCTATTATTGTATTATGTACTTAATAATTAGCCAGGGGCAGGATTTTACACACAGCGAGTTGCATCTTTTGAGCGACTTTTACTTAAAAAAGAGAAAACGCGATTCCGTATCCGTACTTACAATCGTTCTCACTGGTTTACGACCATGTACAGTCAATCAAAAAAGCTTTCATACGCCTAATATGACAATACAGTTTCTGTTCGCATTTAAAATACTATTAAAGTTTTATATAAATTTTACTTCTTCAGTAATTAATGTGTACAACAAGAGCCACCTATATACACAGAGCCGTCAGAATCAGCCAAGTTTTTTGTCGACTTTTTCTAGAGGAACTATTTTTTGCATTATCCCATACGAATCAATGTAAACATAACCATTTTCGAAATAATTTTCATCAATGAAAAGTTGCCTTTTTCATATAAATAATCACTTTATGTAATTTATTCTATATTAAAGAAAGAAGCACATATCTGAAAATCAGAATCTTATATAAATTTAATAAACATTAAATCAAACTTAAATATGAATTTATCATATTTATATAAATATGAATTTATTTGATTGTGTAGGTAAACACAAAAAATAAATAAATAAAGCATATAGTGTCATCCTTTCGATCGATGTTTATGTCTCGTTTATCAAGAATTAAATCTCACATTTTTTGGTTTTTTAATGTCGCTTTTTCTATTATGATGATACCTTGTAGCGAAATTAGGAAAAAGGGATAGAGTACAAAATTAATCTAATAGGTTGAAGGCTTGTACACGAGTTAGGAAATATTTGCTAGGAAATCATAGCCGATCTCTCTCTGAGAGAATTTTTGTGTGATTAAGAGAATTTTTGTGTGATTAAGTTGGTCGTCTGCGAGTTTTTTGCTCAAAGTTAAATATATTTCAACTCAAAGAGAGAAAAAGGGGCGTGTTTTTCGTCATTTTAGTTGATTTGATTGGGAGAGAGATCGGCTATGATTTCCTAGCAAATATTTCCTAACTCGTGTACAAGCCTTGAGATCGCAAAATTGGATACGCGAAATAGTGAAATTTAAAAAGAGAACATAAATATCGATCTAAAGAAAAAAAATTATCATGTTAACAACTTACAACATGTCCACAGGGAGTTCCAATAACAGCTGCACGGTTTGTTTACAACCATAATTATATTTGTGAATAATTTGTGCGTAGCCAAACTTTTCAAAAATAAAATAGAATCGTGCCAGAAGAACTATGATAGTCCATGGTGTTCCATTTATAATCTAAAATCCAAAGTTAAAGGTGAAATGAAATTAATGTGATTTATTCAAACAAAATTATGCTGCTTTTATTGGAATTCCCTTTATGTATTTTATTTTATTCACAAAATTATAGTTCAAAAGGAAACAAATCACAATTTTACTGTTTTCTCTTTTCGTCTTGCAGTTTAATTTTATTGGTATAACCAGAGCCACCTATATTATACAGAGCCCTAAGGTGAAAAATTGAGCTTTTTCTAGAGGAACTAAAAGTTAAAAAAGATACAAAACATATGAAAATTACATTTTTTTAGGCCCGATATTTTTCAATAAAAATGTCGATGGATTAAGTGTTTCAATATTGAAATAGAATCTACAATTATCATTTTATAATTGATTTCAACCCTGATGAAAGAAGTAATTTAATTTTTGTTATATTTGACATATATTATAGAAAAATAACATTTCTCCATTAAATTGATATATTTATATTTTATTTCTTTATACAACACACACCAATACTAACGGAATAAAAGTTTAATTTCTAAGAGGAAAAGAGACAACCGTAAAAATGTGGTTGTTTCCTTTTGATTTATATTTTTGTGAATAAAATAAAATATATAAATGGTATTCCAATAAAAGCTGCATGATTGTGCTTGGATAAATCACAAATTAATTTCAATTCAATTTCAACGTAAACTTTGGATTATAAATTATAAATGGAAAATCATGACTATCACAGTTCTTCAGGCACGATTCTATTTTATTGTGGTAAAGTTTTGCTACCCATTTATTTGTGCACAATTATGGTTGGAAACAAATTGTGCAGCTGTGGTTGGAGCTCCCTATGGGTGACATGTTGTAAGTTTTCATTGTTATTTTTTTCTTTCGAACGATGTTTATGTTCTCTTTTTAAATTTTACGCTATTTCGAATGATACAATAATTTTTCTATGAGATAGTCTCAAGCGATTTTTTGTATCATGCTATTTCGTGTAGAATAATTTTGTACTCTATCCCGTTTTCCTTATTTTGCTACAAGGTAACGAAACACAAATAAGTGTGGTTTTCCACATATGGTTTTTTTTCATTTCCAAATGTATAAAAGGAAATAGAATAATGATTTACTCGAGCATGCTGCGATCGCAATAGAAAAAGCGAAACTAAAACGAAAAAGTGTGATATTTAATTCTTAAAAAATGAGACATAAACATCGATCAACAGGATCACAAATCACAATATATGTTTTATTTATTTATTTTACCTACACATTCAAATAAATTCATGTTTATATAAATATGATAAATTCATATTTAATTTTGATTTAATTAATGTTTATTAAATAATTATAAGATTTAAGGTTCCTTTATTTCAGATATGTGCTTCTTCAATATAATTATAATAAATTCCATAAAATGATTTTCGAAATGAAAACTTTATCTTTTCATTGATGAAAGTTAATTTGAAAATGGTTATTTTTACATTCATTCTGAGAGAATGCAACAAGTTCCTCTAGAAAAAGCTTGACAAAAACCATGGCTGATCCTTACGGCTCTGTATATATAGGTGGCTCTGGTATAAATCAACAACAAAAGTTGAACACATTCCATTATTTTAATAAATAAAATAATTCAATTTTATATCAAAAATTATATTAAAAGTGTTCATACACTTATTACATCAAATCGGTAGTACATCTAGCTATTAAATTCACAAATATGTATAATATTTTGTTTGGTTGCCTTTCGTCTTTATAAAAGCAGGCAATATATTTTTCATACTAAATAATTTGTTGTTAAGAAACAATGTTACATAGAATTATTTTCTCCACAAAGTATCGTGTCATTTGTTTGCAGATATTATGTTATGCTTTCTTACTCGACATCGCAGCAGATCCCGTATGTGCTCGATGGAAATATAGTATGGTGGTGTGGCAGTATATACAGCCGTAGAACTTTGAATGTAATCCTTTCATTAACAATTAGTGACGTATGTTTCGGATCCAGTTGCAACACATACATTGATGCTTATTGGTCTTAAATATTCCAATACATATTTCAATTTATTCCGCACTATAAATTAAATTTGTTTTAAAAATATTAAGATAAATAGTATAGGAATTAATCGCAAATTTTAGTGATAAAAAAATTCACTCAAACAAAATTATTTTTAAAATGCAATATTGTATACAGCCAAAACTGCTAGAATAAAGTTACATAATACCAAAAAAAATTTATTATATCGGACATAGTACATATATACATAAAAAATTCTGCAACTGAGAATTTATTCATTTATTTGAGTTTAATAATCATTTATTTGAATATATTTTCCGTTGCAGACATTTTTAATAATATATTCCTCTTGTTCACACAGTTTAACATTTAATCAAATAGATAAAAGTAAAAAAAATATTAATTATTCTCCAAGTGGAAATAAAAAGTGAAAGCGTAAAAGGAACCAAACGCAAATTTTAGCGAAAAAAAACTCGATATAGGAAAATAATTTTTGTAAAGTAAACTCAGTAGAGATGTTACGAAATTTAAGGAACTGTTATTTTATCACTGTTCCTGTTATTTCACATATTTGCTTATCGAAAATACCTATTTTCCAATTCTCGTTTGTACTCGCAAGAAGAATAACAATTATAAAAGGAGCTGTAGAAAACAAATCATCACTGTTACTCTTTTTACCTATTCTCTCACAATGTGTCTATAATATGGTATCAGGTATTTGTTATTTGTATTAAATGTATGATTTGAAGAGGGGGACATTATCTCATTACCATTATGTATTATGAGTTGGTGATGTAGTAGTAGTAGATCTTTGAAGTTGATCTTAATATTTCTACGTATTGTTATTCCTTGCGTTAGATTTAATATTTTTATACAATTTGTAATGGGTTTCACTATATACTCGTAATTGCATGAAAAATTTTGTAGTATTTATTTTTCACTATTTGGGATGAAACAAAAAAAATATAAAAAAAAAACTTTCAACTTTGTTTTCCTCTGTTATTCATGAAGGAATGCTTGTTCTATAATACTATTCGCATTTCTCAAAACAGGGGCCCTACTATCACTTTCGACAACGATTTTCGACGACGGTCGTTTTCCTATAGTAGGCAAAGGAAGAAAAAGGTAAACAATAGTAAATTTATAATATTGTTTTCCTTTTTCTTCCTTTGCCTACTATAGGAAAACGACAGTCGTCGAAAATCGTTGTCGAAAGTGATAGTAGGGCCCCAGGTAACTAAAAAAGAACAACTGTTATTTTAGGAACTACATAGTATTTACCACTGTTATTTTAAAATAACAGGAACAGATAGGAACAGTGATTGCAAAATAACAGTTTTTTGCATCTCTAAAACTCAGTATGCAACCAAAACTGCTAGATTTATTGTTTCGTCCATAACAAAACTTTGAAAACTATCTATGTATATACAAATAATTTTTAGCGGTACATCGGACATCCTGAGGTACCGATAAAATAAATTAAATAGTTTGTTAAAAGCCTACTATGTATGTAAATTATATATTTTTCTAGCAAATTAGAAAAAATTATATCGAATTTTATTTTCGCTAAAATTTGAGCTTGGTTCCTATACAGGTTTGCACTTACTATCTATAAAAATTAAGCACTCATACGTTATTTTTTAATGCCAGTGAACCGAACCGATTAATGGTTGAAATCCACCAATTTTTTTAAGTGTATGTATTCTTATTTGATTGACTGTGTGTAGATGTGTGTGAGAAGTAGTACCAGACATTGTTTATCTTGTATTTTTATTGTAAACGTTAAAACTAATTCTAATTTAATTTTATTTTAAACTGTTTTAGAGACTTAATTGAAAATGATCTCAATTTCTTGAAGCTCAAAAATCGGTTAAGGCTAATAAGCAGAATTCAGTTTGTAAATAACAGATACCAGTCTGTACAACTTAACGTGTGGGAATGAATCTGTTTATTCTTTTATGCTGAAAAAACTATATTATGTATAGAAAAGATAATTAGTCTATAAGTTTAGACACATTTTACAATACTCAAATATCTCGCCTTTTACTTTTGTCGATTTATGCAAAATCGAAAAAGAACTGTCTAACAAACTGAAAACGACAAATTTGCTCTCGCATTTGTGCAAAATACGACCCCGATGAGTGAACTTAAGGATAAATAAACTTTTATACACTCTTAAATAAAAACATAATATAAATATTTAATAAAGACTCAATATATTTTATTATAACTAGCGATTATAGCCCTAAAACCTCGTCTTGTGTTGGTAATGTGGATTGATACATTGTTGATGATAAGTGTGATGGTGAAAGGACCACAGTATTTGTACTTCCGTCCGCTGAATTTGTAGTGACTATTTGTGGTAATTGTATTTGTACTGGAAGTATTTGATTATCACTGGTAGGCACCTAGAATAGAGAATACATTAATTAGTTAATTATTTAAAAGAATACTTCTTTGTTATCTATTAAATCGTTAATACCCCCTATATACGAGATGATTTGTTGAACATTTTTTTTTAACTAAAAACTAATATTCTAAAGTTCTTCAGATCGTTAATTATACAAAAATAATGATCAAATCATTGATCAATGAACGGCCACAAATATGGTTCAACTACAAGAAAAGGAAACGTATGCAGAAGTAAATCTACGAACAAATGATTTTATCATATTTTTAGATTGTTTTGCAGTTATATAATAATTTCCGCCTCTCTCTTTGGTGTTTACATCTGTAAAAGCCAAGTAGAAAAATTTATATTTGTTCGTAATTATTTACATATACAAATGTATTACTTCTAAAAGGTTCAACTAGAAATATGTGAAAAAAACAAAATAGATTCAAGTTTTGAAGAAAAGTGTGTAACTAAGTAATTCTGTTAATTCTGTAATCTGTTCTGAGTAATTAGTACATAAAAAAGTCGTTTTTTTTTAATTTTTAAAAAATGACTAAAAGTACGGTTAAAGTTAAATTATAAAATCGAAAGATAAAAAAGCTTCAAAAATGGTTGTTAATAAACGTGCTCAGAAGTTAAATCGAATGTATCATTTATCAATTAGATGGGAGAAATGTAACAAAGCTTTAAAGAGCATGATAATGTGAGCTGTGTAAAACCAAAGCCATCTTTAAAGTCAAAAAATGTGTAATATTTGAAGAAGTCTATGCAAAACATACAAGTTTTTTTCAATTTTTAGACTTATAATACTGATGCCCGGTTTCACGAAAACATTGGTTAACCGGCTGTTAAGCTAACCAACGGTTAAATTCTCCATATAAAATTGCATTTTTGACCCAGTTCTGTCAATATAATCTGATTACAATTCTAATTTTATATGGAAATATTTAACCGACGTATGAATATTTATTTGATCAAAATTGGGCGACTAAATATTTATACGTCGGTTAAATATTTCCATATAAAAAAGAATTGTAATCAGATTGCATGGCCAGAAATTGTGTCAAAAATGCAATTTTATATGGAACAGTTACCCGTTGGTGAGCTTAACAGCCGGTTAACCAATGGTTTCGTGAAACCGGGCATGGGAACTTAAATATTTTATTGCATAAGTTAATAGAGAATGCATTGAATTAAGATCAAACCAGCGTTCTTTTTCGAAATTACACTAATTAATCATAATTTTTAAATTTATAAAATTGGCATTAATTTAGTTTATTTTGTTTGGATGAAATAAAAAATTGTAATTATACATTTTTTCTCGTGTTATTTGCTGTTATGAGATTTTGTTTGTTTCATTTTTTTAAAATTCATTGGTGTTTCCATTTTTGGTTTATTATTTTATGGGAATAAATTATTTTGTCTGTTACGTCAAAGCAATCTTAATATTCCGGGTGTAAAAAATGTGATAGCCTGTTCTCAACTTTAACACAGCATTAAGACTGCGTCACTGTCATCCTACACATTCGTACCAATTTTGTTGGCATTCCTAGGTATTCCAGGGCAGACCACAAACTTTCTCGATTGATCGAGTCATAGGCCTGCCGGATATCCAGGAACACCTGATGTACGGAGATGAAAGTCACATAATATTTAGATAGAATCATTCGCAGCGAAAAGACCTGATCAGTGACTGATCGATTCGGACGAAATCCTCCTTGATAGTCACCAACCAAGCCCTCCGATAGAGTAGTGATTTATCCAATACAATGTATGACATTAACTTGTATGCTGTGCAAAGGAGAGCTATACCGCGATAATTCTCACATTTCAAGCGGCCTCCCTTCGTAAAGATGGCGTATATCGCGGCCACTTTCCATTCGTCAGGCATAACTTCGGTTGGCCATACTAATCGAATAAGGTCGAAAAGACAGTTCCACAAAGTATCCCCTCCGAATATCAAGAGCTCTGAATTAATGCAGTCAACTCCAGGTGAGCAGTTTCGTTCCAATCTCTGTATGGCCTTAGTGAATTCCTCATGGGATGGCTGCTCAGTGCAAATCTCAGCAGTCTGTATTAGAGGTGGCTCAACTACTGTTTGTGACGCATGGTGAACATCAAGCAGCTCAGTAAAGTGTCCACTCCATGCGTCAAGTACTGCGTCGATGTTGACACAGAGGTTTCCATCCCGGTCCCGAATGGCGGTTGACATAGACATGAAAGTATGGTGCAGTCCAGTAATTCCTTTAAAGAAATTACGCGAACTGCACTCATTGCTGAGTTGTTGTACTTTCAGAACCTCGGCTTTCCACAATTCTCGCTTCTTCCGTCTACAAATCCGCTTAGCTGTCCTTCTTGCAAGAGCAGCCTTGTTTTTCCTCGCGATTGTGAGATGTTGTTGCACTTCACTATAGGCTATGTTTTGTTGCTCAACTGCAAGACAACACTCGTCATCAAACCAATCATTCTTGGGTCTGACTTTCACTATACCTAAAGTCTGTTGAGCAGCACTGACAACCGAAGTTTTCAGTACCTCCCAGACAGAGTTCACGCAGTTAGACTGGTAATTAGCATCATCAATAATCTCGCTGACAAGATCCTGATATCGTTTCTTTTGATCTTCGTTTATCAGACCTTTACAGTCGAAACGTACCATGCGTTTCGCTGTGTTCCCAGACTTGTACGAAAACTTCCATCGTAGCTTTGCAGTGACCAAACGATGATCGTTGCCTACGTATTTGGATGCTGGCCGATAAGTTCTCACCTCCTGAACAACCCGATTCACTCCTTTAGAAACTAACACATGCTCATTTTGGCTGCGGGATGTTCTGCGAGGATGAGTTCATGTCTCTAGATGTATCTGTTTGTGAGGGTAGAATATGCTTGCTACTTTAAGATCATGAGCAATTGCAAAGTACATCATTCTCTCACCATTATCGGTCGCAGTTTCGTGTCGGGAGTATGGACGTATGTTTTCACACAAGTCGGTCTGATTTCTGCCAGCTCCAGAATTAAAGTCGCCAATTACCATTCTAACATCGTGTTCGGGTGTAGATCCCATCAGATCGTCCAAGTCATTGTAAAATGAGTCTTTAGCTTGGGGCTGGCTGGCTTCTGTGGACATGTACACAAATTATCGACAGGTTGGCTAACTTCATGCGCAAGCGAAGCTTACACAATTGATATTGACTGCTTGGAAATCCAAAACAGCGTTCTTTACCTACGGCCCAAGAAGAAATCCAGCTCCAAGATTTCCGAGGTCATCTCCACTGTAGAGCAACGTATAGCCCTGGGACACATGGTCTCCACTTTTAGGCCAGCGAGTTTCTTGAAGAGCAACGAGTTCCCGCTGATACTCGTTCATGCAAGTGATTAGGCCCTCTAACGCTCCTGGTTAAATTCCAGTACAATTGAATATTTATTTTGCCTGCATAATTGATTTGTTTTAAAAAAATCTGTGTTTTTGTGTTGCCATTTATGTGTACATTTTTCAAAACACAATATTTGATAGCTATTCAAATTAAAACTATTTTGAACTTTGACAGTTATTCAAATTCTGTTAACTGGATTCTTTACTTCTTAATGCCAACGATTGGAGATTGTTAGCTTTTTCCTTAAGGTTTTAACTAACATAACGAAAATAACTTTTTTTTTCTCAAAACATTCATACAAACTTATAACATAAGTAAAGCCTGTATTTCATTACGAAAAATTTACTGGTAGTATTTTTTTACTGAAAAAACGAAAGGAGAAAAAAAACTAAAATTCTATTGCAGTGACAAAGGCCATATTTGTATATTCTGTCGATGTATAAGAATGTTACCTCTCTTATCACTCACGATAACAGTGTGGGTGAGGATATTAAAGTGCGGCTGGCAGCTGGCAGTCGTTCTTTGTATCCTCTAAGGCCACTGCTAAAATCTAAACACTTATCAAGTGCCGTGAAGCTGAAGCTTTACAAAGCGTTGATCAGACCCGTTGTTATGTTTGGATGTGAAAGTTGGGCGCTGACGGATGAGTACGAGAGATGGCTCCTTACATTTGAGAGAAGAATCATGCGTGTGATTTACGGCCCTAAACGCGAAATAGATGGTACATACCGAGCTCTGTACAATTTCGAGATCAGAGATCTGATGAAGATCCCCGATATTGTACATGAAGTTAGATCTCAGCGAGTGCGCTGGCTCGGTCACGTTCTGCGTGCTGATCCGGAACGAATTGTGCAGCGATCTCTGAAAGGAGAGCCACCATATGGTAGGCGCAGAGGTCGTTGCAGGCGACGATGGCTCCACGATGTAGAGAACGACTTGGCCTCTTCTGATTGTCTTAGACAGTATATGAAGACCAAGCTCAGGATCGAAACCGTTGGAGCCAAATTGTTGATTCAGTAAGGGGCCAGTAATGGCCTTTAACACTGTTAATTATTATTATAAGAATTTTACCACAAAAAGTACTTGACTTGATACTTTTTTATAGCAACAACAATTTTTTTTTTGTTTAAAACACTAACACAAACATAACTTTTTTTCCAGTAAAATTGTACTGACAAACGATCATTTCCTTCGCACTACCTGCAATTCTATATTTTTTTCTCATTCCGTTTTTTGCTGTCAGTAAATTTTTCGTAATGGAATAAATATTTAAAATGTATCAACTAAGTAATGTGACTACAATCGATCGCCTGATATGTCTTCATTCGAACAATAGCAATCAATCCAGGATGCCTCTACAATTGAATTTATCTTTTTATATTGTTATATTTTGGATTAAAATTTCAAATTTTTGGATTTTGATTTGGAATGCGTGGATAAAATAAAAAAATTCAGTCGTATTATCACTGTTGATATTCCAAATAAAAGCTAAATAATATTTATAGAACCAATTTTATTTAATGCAAAAAGCTAGCATTACAAGTTTGAAAATAAAGCTTCCAGCGATTCTGTTCCAATTTTATTTTATCAGCATTAAGACAATATAAAGCTTCTTGAAATTTAAGGAATTTAAAATATTAAATCTTTCAGATAAATGTTATTAATTGTTGGGGATGCCATTAAGAAGCACTTAAATGTAGATCTGGTTGAAAGTTTAATAACTTTTTTAATAAACTTTTAATTTACGAAATTAAGTCTAAAAGCCCCTAATCATTCAATACAGTTTATTAAAATCATTTTTCTCTTACTAAAAGCTGTCTGGTTTAAGCACAATAAATACAAAATATCAATTATTCAGGAAAGAATAAAGTATTGTTTAAAACATTTGTACGATCTTTATGCTCATCCACAAACTCGTAAAATTCCTTTGTTTGGCAACTCCAACTCCGAAAATAGGAACTTTCAGGCTATAGTAATTTATAAAATACACGGTTTGGAAAAGCTGCAGAATACGATGGCGCAAATATACCAGACAATCGTTTATCAGTAACAGTAGCCATATGATTTTACTACGTAATCACGAAATGTTACACAAATAATACTACATTCGGTTATGTGTGTTTTCACTCGAACGATCAAGTAAACTCTAAAAAATAAATCCAAAAATCAAGAAATTCATGAATGCAATAAATTCCTTTTTTATGTGTATGTGATACTTTGGAGGAAACGATGTATAAAATAAATTAATTTTATTAGTAATACAACACATTACACTTTGATAAAAATGGTTATTGAATTTTATTAAAGAGTAATCAGTTTTAGAAATTATCGTTATATTTTGTTGTTGTTGCTTCGTTGTAAAATGCAATTTCAAAATTAAAAAGATTATTTTTCGTATCGTTACTTCTGAATATATTATGTAGTATATGCCTTTGGTTATATGCATAGTGTCTCTTTTTTACAAAGCTACTTTTGTTTTATTTTTTTCTATTTGAGCATTATTATTAAATATGTTATTTTCTTTTAATTAATAACACGCAGTGGACAACCCAAAAGAAAAATTCCATCAAGTCCGGTAAACATTAATGTTCATAGTTTCAATTGATTTAGAAAAAAAAAAATCGAGTTACTTTTCATTCAAATATTTATATAAATTAAAACCATGTCTCCTTAAAATGTATGAAAAGAGAATTTTTTTGTCATTTTTGGTTCTTTAGTTTAATCTCGGTTTGAACACGAAGACTTTATTTATTAAGATGGCTTTGATTCTACACATTTTCCTGTTTTTCTTTATCAGCTAATGAGAATATAGAGAAGTTTATTAAATACAGATAATAAACAAATACAAATGATATCAAATAATAAAATAGTAGTATTTTTATCAGCTAATGAGAATATACAGAAATTTATTCATGAATTGATGTGAGTCTGGCTTTAAATAGAGTGATACTGTAAGATTTTATATGTGATAAGGAACCTGCGATATTTTTTAAAAATATTTCACTAATAATGTTAAATTAACAAATAAATTTCAGGAAAAAATAAAATTGAATCCTCAAACAGTTTAAAGTTTAATAAGAATTAATTTATTTTAAAAAATTAGTCTAATTAATGTAAATTTGCAGCAAGGTAAAATTCAAAATCATTCTATATATGATCTATTAAACTATTATACAATTTTTCTCAATACTTAATTTACTTATTTTATGTGTACCAATGTATGTAAATAACTAATAATAAATATAAAGACGGTTGAATTAGTCAACAACATTTTAAAGATTAGTATTCCTACTAATTTATACGTTATACGTTTAAGTAATAATCATAAAAATCATGTTTCATATATAAATGTATTCGCTTGCGTAATGAAATGTATTTTAAAATAAAATATGAAGCTACACAGCGATACATTGCTTTATATATTTACAAAATCGTGCAAAAAATCGTTGCTCACTCATTTGTTTATTATATCGATCACCGATGCTTTCCATAATCGATTATTTACATTACACAGCACGAAAGCACTGTGTAATTAAACAAAAGGAATTCTAATAAATAACATGTTTTTTTTACACCTTTACAATTTTCCAATACCATAGAATTTTGGTTTTACCATAGAATTATATCAAAGAATATTAAATTAAATTAAATATGCTTTGATTATATACAATTTATATGTCCAAGTATAATTTTATAATATTTCTTCCTTGGCCTTAGGTGTGCTACATTCATTCGCCAAATATATAAGAATGTACTACCTACTCTGCGAGACGCTTTATATAATTCGGATTAGAGCGTTAATGACTAATCTGGTTTTGACTAAGCTGGTTTATAAGTATTAGTCTGCGCACGGTATAATATAATATAGTCTACCATAGGGCGGAGTGAGAAGTTTGGTAAAATTGCAACAAAGGATACCACATCCCAGATTTCATATGTTAATACCATCTGTCACTACACCAAATTAAAATTTTCAGACATATCTGTCATTTAGTTCAGTTTTGACATCCATTGAAAACAGACAACCCATTGTTTTTTTGCAAACATGGAAAAAAGTGAATTTCGTGTGTTAATTAAACATTATTTTTTGCGTGAAAAAACCAATACGCAAACCAAAACAAAGCTTGATAAATACTCTTCACCATAGATTAAAATGATTCACAAGTGGTTTACTGATTTTCGTTGTGGTCGTTCAAGCACAACAGATCCCGAACGTTCAGGACGTCCAAATGAAGTCACCACACCAAAAGTGGTTGACAAAATCAATGATACGGTATTGCAAGACCGCAGAGTGAAAGTGCGCGAGATAGCTGAGATAGTAGGCATCTCAGATGAACGTGTGCGCAAAATATTACACGGACATTTGAATATGAAAAAGCTATCCGTGCGTTGGGTCCTTACAATCGGCCACGTAACAGCTTCAGAGCAAATAGCGCAGTGGTTAAAGCTGCGACGTTTGAATCGGGATGTACCGGGTTCGAATCCCAACAGAGGCGGGGATGCAAAAGGGATTTTTCATCTCCCGATTACGATCGGTGGAATGTACAACTCATGGGCTAACCCATCTTCCATGTCACTGTACAGGGTTGACATGGAACTATGTAATGCGCAGGTGGTATACTGTACTTATGTGAATGAGATGAATGGGTTGAATGGACCAAAAATGTGTCTATGCCGTCCTTTAAAAAAAAAATAATAACAACTTCAGAGGCAGGTTTGGCGATGTTCAGGCGAAATAAAAAGTAGTTTTTGCGGTTTCACAACTGTGGATGAAACATGGATCCATCACCATCAAGAACAGTCTAAACAGTGGCTTTCTACTGGCGAATCTGCGCCGAAGAAGGCTAAGGCGGATTTATCGGCCAACAAGGTCATGGCCACAGTTTTTTGGGATGCACGCGGCATAATCCACATCGATTTTCTTCAAATAGGAAGAAGAGTGAACGGCGAATATTACTGCAACTTATTGGATCGTTTCAACGACGAAAGAAATTTTGAAAGAAAAACGACTGCATTTGGCGGAGAAAAAAGTTATTTTCCATCAAGACAATGCGCGAGTGCACACGTGTGTAGTTACCATGGTCAAAATCCATGAATTACGCTTCGAATTGCTTCCACATCCGCCATATTCTCCAGACTTAGCCTCCTGTTTCGGAACTTGAAGAAATGACTCGGCGGAAAGAGATTCGGCTCTAATGAGGAGATCATCGATGCAACAAACACCTATTTTGAAGGGTTGGAGAAATCGCATTATTCGGAGGGGGATTGAAAAATAGGAAAAACGTTGGACTAAAAGAGCTAAATCGTATCGAGCTAAAAGACGACTACGTTGAAAAATAAATTTTTTTTTGGCCAAAAATATTATTCCTTGTATCATTTTTACCAGATTTCTCACTCCGCCCTCGTATATTTGCAATCAATAAAAAAAAATAACAGTCATGCAAATGAAAGAGACCTATTTCACCAAGCTTACAATTTTGAAATTACTACAATTAAATTTCAACAAAAATTATATAATTGTACAAAAATGTAATATTTTTGTTTCACCAAGCTACCATATGGTAAAATGTATTCTAAAATGTATGTTTCGGTTTCACGAAATATTGAAATATGTATTAACAAAACTGTTGAATTGCGAAAACAATTCTACAATCGAAGACGTGTGTAAAATTGTAACATTGATGTAAATGTTGCACATGAATAATATTCAGCAGTGGTAATGCTATCAGCAATAGTATGATATAGGCCTCCGTTG
Source organism: Tipula unca (assembly GCA_951394425.1). Lineage (NCBI taxonomy): Eukaryota > Metazoa > Arthropoda > Insecta > Diptera > Tipulidae > Tipula > Tipula unca. The sequence goes on from OX596380.1 coordinate 110,712,108, forward strand.
CCAGCGCAGTGCTGCTAACAGTTGTTGTTTTGCCGAAAATGCAATATTGTTTGTTGTGCGCGACTATTAAATATGTAGGTACCGAAATTGAAATTGATATATAAAAGATTATTCTGTATGTTATTCCTTAAATATAAATACTTATTATTATGATATAAATACAAAAATATAAAGGTTCAGATCGGGTCATAATATTTCTGCAACCTTAGTCTAAAGCTGACCTTATGTATGATAAAGTCGTTCGTGGTTAATTGTATTGAAAACTTAGAAGAAGAAAAACTTTTTTCTATAAAAAAGAAAATTTAATCTAGGACATATCATGTCGAAAAGATTGATGTTTTAGATAAATTTTCTAGAACCTGAATAATTTTTTGATTTCTTTAGTGTAAGTTCTGATATATGTACTACGGTTCCTAAAGGGACTGATAAATTAATTTAGTTAATTATTGTTTTTTTTTAAACCAAATGTTGGAAAATGTTGACTATTTTATTATTATTTTTTTAAATTCGTGTAAGAAAATGTTCCGCAACAATACGAGCTCCTACGAGGGTATTAAAAATTTTAAAGTTTTCTTTTTTATTACTCTAATTATTCTACTGACAAAAACAAAATTTCATGCAAATCAATTGTTTCATTTTGTTTCTGTGAGTGATTTAATACACACTTGTTTTGAAAACTTAAAAATACGAAAAATATTGAACATCGTCCTGTGATTTATGAGGAAGGACTTTATCCTTGTAAACGAAAATACTACTTCTAAGGATATCGAAAGAATGAAAAATGTTTAAAAAAGCGGAGAATCTAGTCCGTTTTATAAATCAATAACGAAGTGGGCCCGTCTTTTCAAACAAGGTAGAGAGTCACTGGAAGATCACACCCCGCAGCGGAAGACCAGCTGACGTTGTTACTCACGAAATGGTAATTTTAACCGAGGATCTTATATTGGAAGACAGGCGGAACACCATTTCAAAATTAAATATAATATTGAATATATCTATTGGCAGTGTTAGCACAATTTTACACAATCAAATCATCTTAAGCTGTCAAAAGTGCGTGCAAGATGGGTTCCCCGAATATTGACTATGAGTAGAGATATATAAACAATTGTTTATATATCTCTACTATGGGCCAAAAAAAGATATCGAGAGGAAACTTCTAAGGTAATTTTAGAAATGAGTGAAGACGATCCGGATAAATTTATAACCAAAATAGTCACTGGTGATGAAACGTGGATTCATCACTATGATCCAGAGTCGAAACAGGAATCCATTCAATGGATAGCGCAGGGAAATCTACCACCGAAAAAGATTAAAGTTCAACCATCTGCGGGTAAGATGATGGAATTTTGATTTAGTCAATCGACTATTTACCTCCTAAGACCACAATAACAGGGGCTTATTATGCATTTGAATAAATTGATAAATGCTATCAGGGAAAAACGACGAGATCAAATCAAGCAAAAATATTGCTTTTACAAGTTCAATGAAATACCGCATCCACCTTACAGTCCTGATCTGGCCCCTAGTGATTATTTCTTTTTTACAAATTTGAAGCAAAAAATAAGGGGGCTAAGATTTTCAAATGACAGTGTGGTAATGCCCGCTGTAGAAGAATATTTTGAAAAACAAGAGAAATCATTTTATTTTGATGGTTTGTAGAAATTAATTGACAGGTGTAATAAGTGCATTAGCGTAGGTGGAAATTATATTGAAAGATAAAGATTTTTGAATAAAATTTACCGTTATTTCATATGGATTTACCGAACTTATTGAACGCCCCTCGTAAATGATAGTAACTTTTACTAATCGAATTGATAGTAATCAATCTTTTTGTGCTGTATTTGAATGTTAATAATAAAAGCATGATTATCAAAAAAAATTTTTTTGCATTTATTTTAAGATTCATGATCATGAAGTTGGATTTTCTATATAAATTTGTAAAGTGCATATACATATTATGTAAGTTATAGAAACGACAATATCTTATAATGAAAGATATCAAGCTCTAAGCGAAGTTTTTAAATACAGTTTCTAAAACACTATAAACCATAATTTATTTGTATTAAAATAAAATAATAACAAAGAAATATAAAACTTAAAATTATAAATGTTTTTTTATGAAAGTAATATTATAATTGTTCTTTATTGAACGGGTTAATATAAGAAATGACCTAAGTGTGAGGTGTCACGTTAAATCACGTCGAATAAACCCGAGTAAGGTGAAAAGCGACCCGTGCCGATAATCTACCAGGATAAAGATCCATTTAACAAAGCTCAGTCGTAAACGGAGCCATCTGAATACCAAGCGACCTCCAGTTGCAAGTAGCTTTCTACGTATACGGATCTCTGAATCTTTGTTTCTACGACGGAATGCTATGTCCGCATTAAATAAAATAAAAACAAAAAATTAGGCTGGCACTCTTCAAAGGACGAAAATATCGAAATTGCTAGCCGTCATTGACATACATAAGTAAAGAAGTCGAGAGTATTACGTCAAAAAGATGGAGGTAGGTGTATAATGCTTAAACGCTATCTTTCAAGGGTTCTAGTAGAAATTTCAGGAACTCTCGTCCCGTAGAAATGTAAGATGGTGCAGGGGCGCGTTAAAGTTAACTACATGCTCAGACTAGAGCTCAGTTGATCTTTATAAAAATTCGATAATCGAAGTATGGCACAGATTGCGGCAGGCAACAAGGAAGAGATTTATAGCAAACCAAGAACACGCATCTGGAAAGGATGAGGAATACCAGCCGCCAATATCACGACAAAGAAGACTGCTGTGGGCGAAACAGGCATTCCGGCGACTCCCCGCGTACCGAACAATATTAGCCTGCGATAGCAGGGAATCTAAACCCCTAAGTTGGGTTAACTTTCAAATACGGTTAGTAAAATTCAGATTAACCTTCACCACCTAAAGACTGCCTCGGCGGTTCTCCAAGAAATTCTGAGCATTCTAAAAATAGTTTAAATATTTTAAAGCTTTTTCAATACAGCAATACATAACTGTGTAAACCATATCGTGACTCAAAGTGTTCGAGTAAACTAACACCAGTTACGGATTATCTTAAGCAATTTGTGCCACAATCGGTTGAGAATCAAGATAAATTGTATCTCTGTGCAACGTGCTATATAAATATTACCTGCAAAATACGAAAAATAGAACCAGAATTGTCACCAGTTGCGCGACTATCAGCACCATCACCTATAATACGGCAAATAGCCTATAACGATGATAGTAGTGATAGTGAAGCGTGTTATTTAAAAAATCTATCTGTTTTGGAAAAAATGAAATGGAGAAAACCAGTAATAAGATTCAGGTACTTACTATATTGCCAAAATCATTAACCATTCAAGAAATTCAGGGCGAGTTCAACGCAACGCAATATATGATCCGAACAGCTAAAGATCTACGGAACAAGAACGGTCCACTAAGTTGTCCAGCAACTAAAGTAGGAAAGCGAATAAGTGATGAGCTGAAGCAAGCAGTATTATCTTATTATACTGAATACTGATGATGTTAGTCGGATAATGCCAGGTAAAAACGATTGTTTAACTATTGATAAAGCTAAAGTTCAAAAGCGGCTAATGGTGTGTACACTGAAAGAGTGCTACGAGGGATATAAGTCGTTGCACCAGGGCGACGAGTAAAAAAAAAATTGGATTTCCCAAATTTTCACTACTTCGTCCTAAATACTGTGTACAACCAGGTAGTAGTGAAACGCATACAGTCTGCGGGTTTACCATACATAAAATGGAAACTATTACCAACGGAAAGATAGCATACTACCGGGATTGTATTTCATCTATATTATGTGCTGAGCCTACACCAATATGTTACCGTCTAGAAAGCGAAAGCTGCCCAGTACTGGATAATTTTAAACAATATTTGAAAAATGCATTTCTGGAATATGACTGCGAGATGCTGAGTTAAAGTTTAGTCAGTGAGTTTCTACGGACAGATGCAATTTGGAAACTTTTTCACAACCGTTAGATATATTTCTCATTGCATCATTTCACTTCAGCAGTCCAGCTTCTTAAAAAATAAAATATTGGCGGTGAATTCTACGGAGGTGATAGCTTTATGTGATTTTGCCGAAAAATTTGCATTTATAAATTTATAATGCAAAATGCCGCACAAGGATTTAATTGGAATAATTTAAGATAGATTGACACAAGCGACTATTCATCCATTTGTAATTTACCAAAATTTAGAAGGCAAATTACATCACCACACCTTCGTTATAATATCGGATTGTCTGCACCACGATACTGTGCGGTTCACTTATTCATTGATAAATTGATGCAGTTCTTGAAAACTAAAATATCCAGCTTATCTAATATTTATTATATTACCGATGGTGCAGTCACGCATTATAAAAATAAGAAAATTTTTAAGAACATCCTAAAACACAGAGGATTTTTCAGTACAAATCTAAAAATAAAGAAAACGAAAAAGAAGTAAACATAATAGTACATATTTATTATAAATATTGGAAACAATAAGCATACTTCCGTTTTAGCGCCGCTATGAATGACGAAATGTAAATTTAAATGTTCCTTGCGTTTAAATCCTTTCATGCAAACACTGCATGTGTACGGACGATCTGGGTTATGACCAGACTTATGTCTTTCTAAATGTTCTTTACGTTTTAGAACAGCGCCACAAATATCACATATGAAACGCCGCTCTATTTTATGAACTGTTAAATGCTGTTCCAAATTTTCCTTTTCAGGATAGGCCATGTGACATTCAGGACAGCAATATAAAGCAGTTCCATCTAATGCTGTTGCAATCAATACCTGGCCTGGTTTCGGTTTTTTAGGTTTCGGAGGTTTCTGTTTATATTTTCGTTTACGTTTTGATTTACTACTTTCTTCAGTTGGTATTTGAGTTTCAACATTTTCTGTTTTTATCGTTATTTGAGGTTCGTGCAGATTTAAACCAGGTGTACTTGATGAATTTTCATCACTTTGAGATTCCTGTTTTACGGTTATGTCAGAATTAAATTTTAAAAATTGTTGCAAATTTATTGGTAATGCTTGTGGTATACGTGACAAGTATTCATTTAAGTCTGTTGATGTAGTTTGGGTTGTTGCGGTATTTTGGTTAACAGGTTCTTGTTTTATATTTGTAATTACCCCTTCTTCAATTTCATTATTCAGCTTTCCAGAAGCGTTTTCATTCTTTCGGGTTTTAAAAAAATAGCAAATTTTCGTTGACACGAAAGAAATTGATGTTTTTTTGTCTCTAACTCAGAGAGAAAGGTAAATAGGACGTGGGGGAATGTATTATTATGACGTCTTCCGTCGATTGTTTATGTTTTTTATGAAATGGCATATGAACACGCCTTGGTGTTAGTTAAAATTTCAGAAAAAATTGGTATTTCCAAAAAAACTTTAAAAAATTTCATAATGTATATCAATTTTTTGGCCCCTGTGGTCGGGGGGCACTCACATGTCTCGTAAATCAAAATTGCACGAACATGTTTCCCAAGAATACCACTACAGTATCCTTTGCTTGTCGTAGGAGGCGACTAAACGGTTGGATCGCTGGGCTGACGACCCGCATCCGTAAAAAAATAAAATGTTTATAAAGTCAACAAAAAGAAAAATGGATACCGCCAAAAAAACACCGGACCCCCGCTCAAGTACCCGGATACGAGATTTAGGATCGGCACGTGGAACGTGCAATCACTAAGGAAACCAGGAGCGTTAGAGGGCCTAATCACGTGCATGAAGGAGTATCGGCTGGAACTCGTTGCTCTTCAAGAAACTCGCTGGCCTAAAAGTGGAGACCATGTGTCCCAGGGCTATACATTGTTCTACAGTGGAGATGACCTCGGAAATCTTGGAGCTGGATTTCTTCTTGGGCCGCAGGTAAAGAACGCTGTTTTGGATTTCCAAGCAGTCAATAACCGATTGTGTAAGCTTCGCTTGCGCATGAAGTTAGCTAACCTGTCGATAATTTGTGTACATGCGCCCACAGAAGTCAGCCAGCCCCAAGATAAAGACTCATTTTACAATGACTTGGACGATCTGATGGGATCTATACCCGAACACGATGTTAGAATGGTAATTGGGGACTTTAATGCTAGAGCTGGCAGAAATCAGACCGACTTGTGTGAAAACATAGGTCCGTACTCCCGACACGAAACTGCGACCGATAATGGTGAGAGAATGATGTACTTTGCGGTTGCTCATGATCTTAGAGTAGCAAGCACATTCTTCCCTCACAAACACATACATCTTGAGACATGGACACATCCTCGCGGAACTTCCCGCAGCCAAATTGACCATGTGTTAGTTTCTAAAGGACGGGCTCAGGTTGTGCAGGATGTGAGAACTTATCGGTCAGCAACCAAATACGTAGGCAGCGATCATCATTTGGTCGCTGCAAAGCTACGATGGAAGTTTTCGTACAAGTCTGGGAATACAGCGAAACGCATGGTACGTTTCGATTGTGAAGGTCTGATAAATGAAGATCAAAGAAACGATATCAGGATCTTGTCAGCGACAACATTAATGAAGCTAATTACCAGTCTGGCTGCGTGAACTCTGTGTGGGAGGTACTGAAAACTTCGGTTGTCAGTGCTGCTCAACAGACTTTAGGTATAGTGAAAGTCAGACCCAAGAATGATTGGTTTGATGACGAGTGTCGTCTTGCAGTTGAGCAACAAAATATAGCCCATAATGAAGTGCAACAACGTCTCACAATCGCGAGGAAAAACAAGGCTGCTCTTGCAAGAAGGGCAGCTAAGCGGATTTGTAGACGGAAGAAGCGAGAATGGTGGAAGGCCGAGGTTCTGAAAGTACAACAACTCAGCAATGAGCGCAGTTCGCGTAATTTCTTTAAAGGAATTACTGGACTGCACCATACTTTCAGGCCTACGTCAACCGCCATTCGGGGCCGGGATGGAAACCTCTGTGTCAACATCGACGCAGTACTTGACGCATGGAGTGGACACTTTACTGACCTGCTTGATGTCCATCATGCGTCACAGACTGTTGTTGAGCCACCTCTAACACAGACTGCGGAGATTTGCACTGAGGAGCCATCCCATGAGGAATTCACTAAAGCCATGCAGAGATTGAAACGAAACCGTGCACCTGGAGTGGACTGCATTAATTCGGAGCTCTTGATATTCGGAGGGGATCCTTTGTTGAACTGTCTTTTCGACCTTATTCGATTAGTATGGCGAACCGAAGTTATGCCTGACGAATGGAAAGTGGCCGCGATATGCCCCATCTTCAAGAAGGGAGACCGCTTGAAGTGTGAGAATTATCGCGGTATAGCCCTCCTTTGCACAGCGTACAAGTTACTGTCATACATTGTATTGGATAGAATCACTCCTCTAGCGGAGGGTTTGGTTGGTGACTATCAAGGAGGATTTCGTCCGAATCGATCAGTCACCGATCAGGTCTTTTCGCTGCGGATGATTCTATCTAAATATTATGAGACATCCATCCCCGTACATCAGGTGTTCCTGGATTTCCGGCAGGCCTATGACTCGATCAATCGAGAGAGTTTATGGTCTGCCCTGGAATACCTAGGAATGCCAACAAAACTGGTACGACTATGTAGGATGACAGTGACGCAGTCCCAATGCTGTGTTAAAGTTGAGAACAGGCTATCGACGAGTACATCTTTCGTAAAACTGAAACACCGCAGCGTAATATCTTATATCGCCAGTCCAATCAGGTGCTTGCATATGCAGATGACATATGCGTGATTGGACTGAATAGCAACGGAGTGAAAGAAATACTTGATCCGCTTGTAGAGTTTTCAGCTTCAGTTGGACTTCAGATCAATGAGTCCAAAACGAAATACCTGATCTCTGGTTTTAGGGACAATGGCACACCAGATTTTAGTAGTGGCCACCACACGTTTGAGGGAGTGAGGAGGTTCAAATATTTGGGTTCTCTTATCACTCACGATAACAGTGTGGGTGAGGATATTAAAGTGCGGCTGGCAGCTGGCAGTCGTTCTTTGTATCCTCTAAGGCCACTGCTAAAATCTAAACACTTATCAAGTGCCGTGAAGCTGAAGCTTTACAAAGCGTTGATCAGGCCCGCTGTTATGTTTGGATGTGAAAGTTGGGCGCTGACGGATGAGTACGAGAGATGGCTCCTAACATTTGAGAGAAGAGTCATGCGTGTGATTTACGGCCCAAAACGCGAAATAGATGGTACCTACCGAGCTCTGTACAATATCGAGATCAGAGATCTGATGAAGATCCCCGATATTGTACATGAAATAAGATCTCAGCGAGTACGCTGGCTCGGGCACGTTCTGCGTGCTGATCCGGAACGAATTGTGCAGCGATCTCTGAAAGGAGAGCCACCATATGGTAGGCGCAGAGGCGACGATGGCTCCACGGTGTAGAGAACGACTTGGCCTCTTCAGATTGTCTTAGACACTATGAAGACCATGCTCGGGATCGAAACCGCTGGAGCCGAATTGTTGACTCAGTAAGGGCCCAGTAATGGCCTTTAAAACTGTTTTAATTAATTTTAATTAATATCAATTTTTTGATACGATTTAATTCAACATTAATTTTATAAACACGTATTTTAAGAAAAACAAAAGAAACACGAATGACTATATGGGTATTGTTGTAGTTCCCCATTAAATACGATGATACTGTATATCACCAACAAATGTTATCAGTTATCACGTTCACTAACACAGCCCAATTTCAATTGATTCACCGTTTAATATCTTATTTAAAATACAATAGATTTTTTGATTTCTGTTAATTATTGTATTAGTATTTAGAAATACATTTAAAATCGCTATTTTTGTTAATTGTAATTCTGCAGAGAATTTAATTGATTTTTACTAACATAACCTCTTTTAAGGCAACAAATAAAAAGAACCTTTCTGGTCTGGTAACAATCTAACTCTAATTTTTATTAGAAAAAACAAAAATCAACAAAATATAAAATCAACGATTACTTATTTATAAAAATTAAATCTAATTTTGTACGCAACCATTAAAATCTAAAGTGCAAACGAAAACAATAAAAATCTAAATGGTACAAAATAAAAATGAAAAATGAAGATCAAAATGAAAACACTACAGGTTGTAGTTCCCCATTAAATACGATGATACTGTATATCACCAACAAATGTTATCAGTTATCACGTTCACTAACACAGCCCAATTTCAATTGATTCACCGTTTAATATCTTATTTAAAATACAATAGATTTTTTGATTTCTGTTAATTATTGTATTAGTATTTAGAAATACATTTAAAATCGCTATTTTTGTTAATTGTAATTCTGCAGAGAATTTAATTGATTTTTACTAACATAACCTCTTTTAAGGCAACAAATAAAAAGAACCTTTCTGGTCTGGTAACAATCTAACTCTAATTTTTATTAGAAAAAACAAAAATCAACAAAATATAAAATCAACGATTACTTATTTATAAAAATTAAATCTAATTTTGTACGCAACCATTAAAATCTAAAGTGCAAACGAAAACAATAAAAATCTAAATGGTACAAAATAAAAATGAAAAATGAAGATCAAAATGAAAACACTACAACTACAAATCATATTTTGCTTTGTTTATGTTTATATTTTCGACTTGACGCATACTTTTGTGTTGGTATTAGTTAAAATGGAAGAAAAAATAGACATTTCCATTTTAAAATGTACATCAAAAAATTTTGCCGAAAGAATTTGAAGTGATGTACATCAAAACGCCATCAAAATTTTTTGCTATATTTTTGATGTACATCGCTTTTGGTGGCTGGAAAGAATTCGACATAACCAGAGAAAATAGAACCTTATAGAAAGTGCATCCCGTACAAAAAATAAAAATAAATGTTGGGCCCCGCAAATTCGTTATTCCTCTACTATACCTGTAGAAATATTTTTTTTTGTCTTTCACTTCATTCGATTTTATATAATACTCTCTCATAAGTATAATCATTTATTTGTCATATTTGTACCGTTATTATTTCGCATTACAATTTTCGTTTCCACACGGTCTATTCTTTATATATATAATCTTTGACATAACTGATTATTATTATGGCTGGTTTACATTCAATCTTTAATATGTTTTCCAATTCTATTCCTAAATAAAATATGTAAATAAAAGAAGATAGCTAGCTATAGGCTGATAAATGGAAAAAATGAATAGGTGTAGAAAAGACAACTATCTTATAAAATAAAATTTACAATTTTTCTGGGAACCTTACAAGAAATAACCAAATAATGAAAAAGACAAACCTGTTCATCTTTTTTTTCTGAAAAAGACAATTATTTGACTTTGTCTACTCTATTTTGTCATGCAAATCATATGAATGTACTTCTTTCTCGTACGTCCATTTTATGGAATAGAGAAAAAGATTGAATGTATCAGCCTAGTTGTCAAAATGGATTCAGAAATGATCGTTTTCTATTTTGATTGTTGAAATACAAATTTATTTATTATTTTTACATTATTTAAATTATTGCCGGGCTAAAACTATTATCGTTCTAAAAATTTCAAAATGTTAATTCATAAAAAATCGTCATTCTTATGCCATTTTATGTTAAAATACGGGTGGTGTCTGGGAAGATGACAAGAAAATCAATTGATTAACCCGTGATCAGTACAGTAATATGTATATGCTACTAAGGCAAAAAAATCAAACAAAAAAAATTATCTCACATGAATTGTAACCTCAGGTAAACATATTGTAGTACTTTGTTGTTTCATTTGACTTATTGGATCTTTGTTTTCAATTTTCAGTGATTTTATAATTTGTGCGCTTCTAATTACTGGTGACGCATGTATATTTGATTTTTGTTGGATTTCATCATTTACAGAAGTTGCATTCGCTTTCTGTGATGTTTGTTGATGCTCTGTATTTATATTTACGGTCGAAATTGAATTATTATTTACTTTAGCCGCAGCATTAGCCATTTCTTCTTTTAATCTTTTAAGAGCATGTGATTTAGCATGCTTCCTCAAATGATCTTTTCTATAAAACCCTTTACCACATTCAGTACAAATCTAAAAATAAAGAAAACGAAAAAGAAGTAAACATAATAGTACATATTTATTATAAATATTGGAAACAATAAGCATACTTCCGTTTTAGCGCCGCTATGAATGACGAAATGTAAATTTAAATGTTCCTTGCGTTTAAATCCTTTCATGCAAACACTGCATGTGTACGGACGATCTGGGTTATGACCAGACTTATGTCTTTCTAAATGTTCTTTACGTTTTAGACCAGCGCCACAAATATCACATATGAAACGCCGCTCTATTTTATGAACTGTTAAATGCTGTTCCAAATTTTCCTTTTCAGGATAGGCCATGTGACATTCAGGACAGCAATATAAAGCAGTTCCATCTAATGCTGTTGCAATCAATACCTGGCCTGGTTTCGGTTTTTTAGGTTTCGGAGGTTTCTGTTTATATTTTCGTTTACGTTTTGATTTACTACTTTCTTCAGTTGGTATTTGAGTTTCAACATTTTCTGTTTTTATCGTTATTTGAGGTTCGTGCAGATTTAAACCAGGTGTACTTGATGAATTTTCATCACTTTGAGATTCCTGTTTTACGGTTATGTCAGAATTAAATTTTAAAAATTGTTGCAAATTTATTGGTAATGCTTGTGGTATACGTGACAAGTATTCATTTAAGTCTGTTGATGTAGTTTGGGTTGTTGCGGTATTTTGGTTAACAGGTTCTTGTTTTATATTTGTAATTACCCCTTCTTCAATTTCATTATTCAGCTTTCCAGAAGCGTTTTCATTTTGTATAAAACTAGATGATGTTGTTGGCGTTATTTGTTGTTGTTGTTGCACTTGCGCTAGCAATGGTAAATCTTGTGGTTGGATAGCAGCAACAATTGTCATTGCATCGTTCAAGTTATGATTTTGCAAAACTTCTCCGTCTTGTGGTGCGTACGCTACTGTTAAAACTGTCGTGTCTTGATGAAAATTGGACAAGGGTATTTGCATTTGTCCCATTTGAAACTTTTGTTGTTGTTGCATAGGGGGATTTGGATTTAAAATTTGGATGTGGACGGTTTGTTGAGCATCACCTGGCTTTGCTCCTGGCATAGTTATAGGCAATGTTATATAACCATGTGCTTGTTGTAGTGTCGTCGGAATGTTTTGTGAAGCTTGTGTTGTAAATTGTGTTTCACTTTCGATTGGACGTAAGTAATGAACACCACCATCTGCACCAGACATAAGGCCTACAACTTGTCCATTGGCGGTAGTTATATTTTGTACAAATTTTGCAGCAGCGTATTGGTTAACGGAGTTTGACTGTAATGATCCAAATTGTGTGACGAATGGTGAGAAATTCATCTTCTGAAACTAACAAAACATTTTATTATTTTATATTTCATTTTTTAAGGGAAAAAGCAATGTAAACTCTACAGAAACTTGCAAAATTAAACAAAGCTAATATGATTTTTTTTTGTGATCATGTTATTCGATCAAATATATTGTTTATGCTCCTTTGTGCTGTTATAATGGAATAATGTAAAAGATAACCTACTACCTCGGTACCTTCGTCTGCGTAGCGAGTTTTATTTATGTGATTCAACGCAAAAACTTTTAACTCAAATGCTATTATGTAGTTGAATTTTTATATACACAGTGTGTTTTTTTTGTAAATTAAATACGTATTTATTTTATTTTTTAATTCCAATTTTATTATCTTCAGTAAAACTATTATTTATTATTAAATAATAAATATAAGTATGTATGTATTTCGATAAAAAGAAATCACTTTCAGCTAATCAAGTTTAATCCTTTAAGTTACTTAACTGCAAATTGTGACTTGTAATCGGAATCGATCTTAATCATTATATTTAATAAAATATTAATATACAAAAATAATTTCACTGAAAGAAAGAAAGTGGAATAAGTCATCTCAAAAAAAGTCAAAAAACAAAAATTCGTTCATAATGATTTTTGAGAATACATACATATATATTTACTCTAGAGTATTTATTATATACATAGATAGAGAGTATCGGAAAAATTTGAATAGACTCGGGAAATTTTGAATAGTTCGAATAAAGTCTTATAGGTAGGATAGAATAATCAAACTATTAAAACAGCAAAGTATAGGAGACACATTCATGCCTTGTTGCATGAATGTGTCTCCTTTAGTTTGCTGTTTTAATAGTTTGCAACACTTGTTTCCACTGGAAAAAAAATCCATTTGACAATTTGCTTTTCTGTATCTCGTTTTATTGGAAAAATTCCACCGCGAAGGAATTTTAATTCCGATTTTAATTTTGTTGGAATTTCGCTATTCTGTAACTCATTCCATTGGAATTTTTGATTATTCTTGAAGAAAAATCTTCGTCAAATATTGTGGTGAAATTTGTTTGAAAATGCATTTTTTGTTTATAATATATGGTTTGCTTTAGCAATATATGATATTGATAACTATTCTGTAACTCAATTCTACTTGAAAAGAGTTCCATTGGTTAATTTCCTATTCTGTATCTCTTTCCGATCGAAAAATTCCAATGCATTGGAAAACCTAAAAATGAAGGAATTTTGCTATCTGTAACTCGATTCCAATCATTTTTTTGATAATTTTTGTAGAAAAATCATTAAAAAATTGTGGTGGAACTTTTTTTGCAACTACATTTTCTGTGAAAATTATATGGGTTTCTTTAACCATAACGTCTTCTTTTTATCCTTTTTAATTTTATTATGTTTGCAAACATACATAAAAATTTGACGGGGTAAAATTAGATGACAAATATTCAAAAACTCGTAAGCTAGCAAATTTTTCGCGATGAATTCGCTATTAAACAATATACGGTATTTTAGTTGTTTTATTACAATTTTTTATAGGTTTATAATTTTGGGGCTGTTTGTTGAAAATGAAAGATGGTCAGTCAAGAGTATTTTTTTGAACTATTTACGGCTGACCCATATAATAAACTCAACAGGAATTAAGTACTTGTTTGGAAAATATAAATTCAGTTGTTAAAATTTGCTTAATCGAATTGTCGTTGGAGAATCATGACCTTGCTCAAGGATACACAAAAAGAAACCAACAATAAATTGTACATATTAGATTTGGAAAACGAAAACTTTACTAAAATACATTTAGATTATTTTGTATCATACATAACAATTAATATTTTATTGTTTTAAAATGACATTAAGACGAACCAAAAATAATTAGATAACACTTTTAGAAATTTCTGTTTTTTAAATAAAATGAACGAAATGTCTTTTTTCTCTATTTGGCAGTAATTAGTGATATTTTCTCGTATTTTTTAACTCGGACGAAATATCAATCGGACAATACCACAAATAAAAATCCAACAGAAAGTTCCAGTCCAACGAAATACATAATAGCACAATTAACTCCAATTGAATGTAATTTTCCCACTGGAAATTTTCCAACCCCGTTACAGAATAGGCATGAATTGTATTATTGGAAATTTATGTTTTTTAAATAAAAATTACCATATGTCATATTTTTTCTTTATTTGAAAAACAGTACAACAAATTCGAGGAAACTGATTACTAATGTAAAATTATCTGCGCGTCTGTGTATTGGTCGTTCAAGTGGACAATATACATATGTATTGCTGGTGTGAATCATAATGAGAGAATAGCTAAGCGCTTTGATTCGATAAGGAACTTTGTTCTGTCGGCTAATCTACACACGCACAATGGTTTTAAAAGGATATTACCAGATTTTAGTCGCATAATGTTATTTCTCGAAACGAGATAAGAAGATAGCAACCAAGATCATGCGAATAAACAAACCCTGATAGATTTCTTTTGGTCGGCGCATGTCCTCGTGAAAACAAGTTTATTCCCATAGTCCAAAAACCATTTTTTGAAGAGACAGATATTCCGACATATTATACCTGCCAATAAAGTCACATCTATGCGTAACATGAGATGGACGATTTCAACAAAAGAATCGTAATTTGCAAGAGAGGCCATTTGGCACATACATATTATATCTCACATATAATCGTGATATTTGCACATACTTTATAGTGAAAAACTAAAATCTTCGGTTGCCTAATAATATTTATAGTTTATTAAAAAATTGAAATTACTATTGAAAATCCTGCGACATCGTTTAAAAGGAATACTTGCCATATAAAGGTGCGACTGACTATCGGTAAAAATTCTATCTATATTATTTTATTCGACAACTGAAATTTATATAGAGCATTTTGATTTAATGCAACAAAAATATTAGGAAACAGATTTTTTTAAAATATCGGTTATTTGATATAGAGCCTATATCTGTTGATGTGTCATTGTAGATAATATCGGCTCTTAAACTCTGCATTCAAGAGCTCAAAGGAAATTACATTTGCATACAGGAATTCTAACGACCCAAAAGTCGTTTTCAATTTCTGCTTATCTCTACAAAAGTATCATAAAAACATTTGATTTATTCTAAATGAAAAAAAGCGAGCGCTCTAAAAGTCAGAGAGCTTTTGGATAATATAAATTTAATATGCGATATTTAAAAACAACACAAAATGCATTTTGAGCACCTGTAAAACCAGCATAAATGTATTACAAGCCGCGGTGTTCGCGCCGTACGCAGATACCTTGAAACAAAAAGTACAAAATACGTTTAAGTGTTTGTGTGTTTTTATAATATGTCAAAACCGGTGTAGTACAAAATAGAAAACTAACACAAACCTGAAGTACAAAATAAAATAAAATATTTGTATATAACAATACAGGTAGTCCCCGACTGGCGACCTTTTGAATTACGCACTTATGACCAATTTTTTTCTTCGATAAACATTTTATTCATGATTTGTTTTGTTCCTTTTTCAAATTGTAAGTAAAGGAATACCTGTATTTCCGTGTATATTTTAGTTTTGCAACAACATTATTTTAAATTTCTGATAGGTACATTATAATAATATGTACATATATGGAAATATAAGCAGGATCAGGTGGTTCAGTGATTTAGTGCAATTAAAATATTGGTAAGAATCATGAAGAATAATATAATAGATTAATATAGAAATTATTTGGATTGTTATGTAAGTTTGCGTTTCAAGCCGACTTGCATGGTTTTATTTTATACATAAAAGTAAATAGATTATTTATGACTGGCTAAGTGAGTTTTGTGCTATACGTTGGAATATTTTGAAAGGTTTTACGTACAATAAAAGTCGATCGCAAGTGCTTGCAACAGTTACAAGTGGTCTAGCGGAATTTTTTAAATTTACTATAAGTAACTACAGTAAAAATTTACCGCCAAACGACATTACCGGTCCAATTATTACAAATTTTATTTATTTATTCAGCAATAAATTCAAATATCGATATCGGACGCAGAAAAACATTTTTCCGAAATTTTAACAAGAAACACAAATAACAACAAATTGACCACCTCTACTGTACGATGTTTTGGTATATAAAAATCATGAAGTACAAAATAGAAAACGATACATACGTATTATAATATAAAAAAA
Organism: Tipula unca; assembly: GCA_951394425.1. Classification (NCBI taxonomy): domain Eukaryota; kingdom Metazoa; phylum Arthropoda; class Insecta; order Diptera; family Tipulidae; genus Tipula; species Tipula unca. The sequence goes on from OX596380.1 coordinate 110,728,569, forward strand.
ATGTATATGCTCGTTGAGTATATACACATTTCTTATTTGGATATTATAAAAACGCACTAACACTTAAATTTACTTTGTACTTTTTGTTTAATGGTATCTGCGTACGGCGCGTGCCGCGCGGCTTGTATAATACATTTGTGTTGGTTTTGACTACACGTATGTGTTGGTTTTTTACTTTGTACTTTTTTGATGTTTATGTGTCGGTATAGCGTGGCTTGTATAATACCTTTGTGTTGGTTTTGAATATGTATATAAATAAGAAATATAGTACGTATTATGCGCTTGTGTTACTTTTTTATTCTGTACTTTATGTTTGTATTGCTTTTATATTTTGTACTATACGTTTGTGTTGGTTTTCTATTTTCTACTTCGCCAAAATCTTCTATACTAACAAGTCTGACTGATTTTTTTGCTGACATATACTACTTTGATTCTGCCTCTTTAAGGTTGGACTTGTAAAAAAATATATTTATATACAGATTGTTGTTGTTTCTAATGTATTTTTTAATTTTTTTTTTATATTCCTTTGTGAAAAAAACAAAATATAATACATTGGTATTAGTCGTTTCATTTAAAATTTTTATTGTTCGATGTATATGTACACAAGCAATACAATGAAAAAGAGGCAGTTTGTCTCTTTAAATTTTGGATTAATCAGACTTGTATAATATAGAAGATTTTGACTTTGCCAAAAAGTATTATACAAGCCGCGCTATACAGACACATAAATAACAACAAAGTCAAAACCAACCCAAATGTACTACAAGCCTGATTCAGACAGTGAGAACACAGATACCCTCTTACATTTAATAGCTTATAAAGGGTGATTTTTTAAGAGCTTGAGAACTTTTTTTTAAAAAAAAACGCATAAAATTTGCAAAATCTCATCGGTTCTTTATTTGAAACGTTAGATTGGTCCATGACATTTACTTTTTGAAGATAATTTCATTTAAATGTTGACCACGGCTGCGTCTTAGGTGGTCCATTCGGAAAGTCCAATTTTGGGCAACTTTTTCGAGCATTTCGGCCGGAATAGCCCGAATTTCTTCGGAAACGTTGTCTTCCAAAACTGGAATAGTTGCTGGCTTATTTCTGTAGACTTTAGACTTGACGTAGCCCCACAAAAAATAGTCTAAAGGCGTCAAATCGCATGATCTTGGTGGCCAACTTACCGGGCCATTTCTTGAGATGAATTGTTCTCCGAAGTTTTCCCTCAAAATGGCCATAGAATCGCGAGCTGTGTGGCATGTAGCGCCATCTTGTTGAAACCACATGTCAACTAAGTTCAGTTCTTCCATTTTTGGCAACAAAAAGTTTGTTAGCATCGAACGATAGCGATCGCCATTCACCGTAACGTTGCGTCCAACAGCATCTTTGAAAAAATACGGTCCAATGATTCCACCAGCGTACTAACCACACCAAACAGTGCATTTTTCGGGATGCATGGGCAGTTCTTGAACGGCTTCTGGACTTATTGGACTTTTTGGAAGACAACGTTTCCGAAGAAATTCGGGCTATTCCGGCCGAAATGCTCGAAAAAGTTGCCCAAAATTGGACTTTCCGAATGGACCACCTAAGACGCAGCCGTGGTCAACATTTAAATGAAATTATCTTCAAAAAGTAAATGTCATGGACCAATCTAACGTTTCAAATAAAGAACCGATGAGATTTTGCAAATTTTATGCGTTTTTTTTTAAAAAAAAGTTCTCAAGCTCTTAAAAAATCACCCTTTACTTGAAAGTGTTAGTGCGAAAATAGAATAAAAATACTCTCATCATACCAAATTAAGTAATAAATTCATTGATAAATTACATTTTTTTTATTGTCGCTCTCTCTTTGAAATAAAGCTTGTTAGTACGTTTGCTTGCTTTCTTTCTTTCAGAGACCATAAAACACAATTTTTTTTAAATCAATTAACTAAAAAAAATAATTATTTATTTATGTATTAAATGTCTACGCTGGCTCGTTCTGCGTGCTGATCCGGAACGAATTGTGCAGCGATCTCTGAAAAGAGAGCCACCATATGGTAGGCGCAGAGGTCGTTGCAGGCGACGATGGCTCCACGGTGTAGAGAACGACTTGGCCGCTTCAGATTGTCTTAGACAGTATGAAGACCATGCTCGGGATCGAAACCGCTGGAGCCAAATTGTTGACTCAGTAAGGGGCCAGTAATGGCCTTTAAAACTGTTTTAATTTTAATTAATTAAATATCTAAATAAATTATATTATATAATTATAATTCGTTTTTTTATCTCCCAGTATATTTCCCAATGTTTATCTAAAACTTAAAGTTCTGTTAATATAAAATAGATAGTTTTAAGCCTGATTTCCATTACGAAAAATTTACTGATAGTAAAACAATGGGACAAAAATACAGATTCGCATGATGTGTGAGAGACAGCAAAAACATTTCCAGTAAAAAATACTGGACAATTAATTGTTTGTGTTAGTAATTCTGCCATAATTTATAAAATAGGTTATCAAGTATTTTTTATGGCAGTAGTTCAACACATCTACATAGAAAATGTGTATGGATAAGAAATATCTCTCGCACACTTAGGCAAATTGGTATTTTTCCATTTGAGTTTAAATGAATGTTATTCATTTTAATGTTTTTGTGTAATCTTTTGTCATTATATAACTTATTTTAAATAAAAAACTTTTATTTTTGATTTTATAGTTTAATTCTTCCTTATGGTGACAATTTTTATTTTTGATTTTTTCGGTAAATCGATTTCGACTTGCGTCTTCCTCAGTACCTTGTTAACTATTCTATGTTAAAAATTGTCACCATAAGGAAGAATTAAACTATAAAATCAAAAATAAAAGTTTTTTATTTAAAATAAATTTTGCCATTGTTTGTAATTTTTCGTTTTGCGATATACAAAATTTATTGTGAACATTTTTTGGTGTAAAATGTTTCTATTTAGATTTTGATAAGATTGAAAGAAATTTATTGATTATGTTACAAGAAACTTGTCACAATTTATCTATAAAATTAATTAACATTTCGTTTTTACAGTAAAAAAATACTAATAGTAAATTTTTCGTATGGAAATCATGCTTTAGTTGCCACAATTTTATTTACGAACTAATGTATCAATGGAAAATTATAAACAGAAGTAGATGACGTATCTTATATTCCTAAAATAATGTATTTAAAATGCTTCCATTTTTAGTAAATGGAATGTATTTTTGATTATCAAAGTTAGCTTATAGCTTTATAGGTTTATTTAAATAACACAACACAAACACAAATAAATAAACTTAATTGATATTCTTTTAAATTGGCGAAAGTTAAAAATTGTTTAAATACATAATTATATATACATATCGACATACTTTTTTTTGCTAATCACCATAACAAAATTAATTTATAAATATACTGTCTCAATTTAATAAATTTATAAACTTAATTTTAAACCATCATGACACAAATAAACCCAACTTACATTTAGAATATCGTCATTACCATCCATATCAATATGTTTTTTTTTATTGGTTAAATAAATTGTACCTAACAAATAATTTTCAACATTTCTTATATTGAAAAATAATCTATTAAAACAGTTATATATTAAAAAATTATGGTTCCATTTTTATATCATTTATAACATTAACTTTAAAAATTGTAAAAATTATGTCACTTAATTAAATTGTCATATATACACAAAATCTGTATTCCAACATAAGAAAATAGGTAGGAACTTCAAAAATACATTGGGGAAATTAGACTGCACTACCTCAATCGCATAATCAAGAAACTATAAAATATATTATAAATGCAAGTAGCAAAATAAAAAGTATTATAGTTTATATATATATATATATATATATATATATATATATATATATATATATATATATATATATATATATATATATATATATATATATATATATATGTATATATATATATATATATATATATGTATATATATATATATATATATATATATATATATATATATATATATATATATATATATATATATATATATATATATATATATACATATATATATATAATTATATATAAATATATATAACTTGTACTGTTAAGTTATACGTTCATATAATTAAAAACACAAACTATATATACATCACTTAACAGTAAAATAATTCGAATTAGGTTTGTTTTTTGTTAAAAATTTCTCTTTTTTAACAGTTCGGTGTATATTCCATTACTGTTTTGGTTTTCTAAACAAAATACTTGTTCTTTTATATCGAAATAAAAAAATTCAATTACGATTAAGCGACGAACCTACATAAACAGATAAACAAAAATTAAGAAAGTATAAAATAACAAACAAAAAAATATGTATGACTTACTGATTTTGTATTTAAAACATAAATAATAAGTTATTTGGTTTGCTTAGTTAAACTATTTCACTTTTATTATATAATGTCATGTTTACAACAACAGTTTTATTTTGAGATCAATCGAAGATTCAACCTCATTTTCTTTTTAAACTTATGAAAGTAAATATATGTACTTACAAATACACAAGAGTATAATTTTTATGTTTATTGTAATCACAGAGGTTCAGTTGATTCATTAAAATGGTAGTTGTCAAAAATGTTACCGAGACTGACTAATTTAGTCATCTATCTGAACATTTTCTAACTCATTAATATCTATTGTTATACTTGATATGCTTGGCCTATTTTTCTTGTTATTAAATACATATATATGTACGTATCTTCATTTTTAAGTTATGGGTTATAAAAAGAATGAAATACATATAATCATTCAAATATTTGAGTGATAGCCAGCCTGATTAATCAATTGTTTGAATTTTATGAACGACAATAATCAAGAAAATTATTCGAATGTGCTTATTTTATCCTTTGGGATCCAAATCAGTGGATAGAAATGATCGTCATTTTTTGACAAGATTACAGATTAGTTAGTACATGATATCTGATTTAGTAGAACGTGAAATATAGAAATTACTGCAGTGCTTGTCATAAGTTCATATTTGATTTTTGTGTATTACTATTTATGTAACAACCAAAAATTATCAACAAACATCAAAAATAAACATGTTCACAAGCAAAAATTTGTGTAAATTTGTCAGTGAATAAGGTTGTTTGTCGAAATTAATTAATATTAATTTTAAATTTTACTGTGAGTTAATACAGCTTCAGTCACAAATTCAACCACTACCGATTTTTTACTGCATTCGTTCGGCCAAAAATTAAGATTTGCATTATATATAGGTTTAAAATATAAAAAATAAACTATCGCAGACACTTCAAATAGGATGTAAAACCTGCATTTCTCAATTTTTCATTTCTGGAAGAGCATGCGGATTGCGGAGATAACATTTCTGGATACAAATGGGTTCAATTACAAAATTATTTAAAACCTATCATAAAAACACAATTTTGATTTTTAAGTACAAAATTATTTAAAACCTATCATAAAAACACAATTTTGATTTTTAAGCAATCCAAGATTTTAAGAAAGCATTCTTAAAATCTCGGTTCTTATGAAATTGTTACGATTAAAAACCAAAAAATGGTTTGCTGTCATCTTTTGACATTAGACAAGCAAAAACTACGCCATTACTAAATATGGTACTGAACAACGCATTGAAATTGTTGAAATTCACTACAAAAATGGTGAAAATTTTGCAGTCACAGTTGGTAAAGCTAAAGCACTTTTTGGTCGTCGTGAAGCACCTTCTCGGCCGGCAATAATGAAATTGGTGGAAAAATTTGAGATGTTTGGACAAGTTGGTAATGTGAAGAATCGAAACCGTGTGCGTTACTCAAGAACAACTAAGAATATTGGTGCTGTAGCCCGTAGTGTTTAAGAAAACCCAGGTTTGTCGATTCCTCGTCGATCTTTGGAATTAGACATTCCACAAACGACATTACACCGTATTTTGCATAAAGACTTAGGTCTTAAGGCTTTTAAAGTTCAGTTAACACAAGAACTCAGCCGGTCGAACCTCTTAAACGTCGTATCTTCGGTGATTGGGTTCTTCAAATGCATCATAATGATCCGAACTTTAATTGAAAAATCATCTTGAGTGATGAGGCCCATTTTCACATCGGAGGCTACGTTAATAAGCAGAATTGTCTCATTTACTGCTCAGAAAATCCAAGAATGATTGTTGAAAAGCCTCTCCATCCTCAACGTGTCACTGTCTGGTGCGGTTTATGGTCTGGCAGTGTGATTGAACCTTACTTTTTCGAAAATAAGGCTGGTGCAACTGTTACGGTGAATGGATTGCGCTACCGAGCTATGATTAATGATTTTTTATGGCAGGAATTGGAAGATATTGATGCGGACGACGTTTATTTTCAGCTAGACTGTGCTGCGTGAAACATTAGCAACAAAACAATCGCAATTTTGCAAGAAAAGTTTCCTGACCGTGTTATTTCTCGAAGAAGTGATCACAATTGGCTACCGATATCACCACCGATATGGTGATATGAAGAATCGAAACCGTGTGCGTTACTCAAGAACAACTGAGAATATTGGTGCTGTAGCCCGTAGTGTTTAAGAAAACCCAGGTTTGTCGATTCCTCGTCGATCTTTGGAATTAGACATTCCACAAACGACATTACACCGTATTTTGCATAAAGACTTAGGTCTTAAGGCTTTTAAAGTTCAGTTAACACAAGAACTCAGCCGGTCGAACACCGTAAACGTCGTATCTTCGGTGATTGGGTTCTTCAAATGCATCATAATAATCCTATAAGGTCTATGCCAATGCTCCACAATCGATTCAAGATCTTAAAGATGGAATTCGTGAAGTTATCGAGGACATACAGCCGCAAATGTGCGAATTGGTCATTAAAAATTTCATTAACAGGATATGGTGCTGCAAGCGCAGCCGTGGCGACCATTTGGCTGATATCGTTTTCAAAAGTTAATAGCGTACCTTCCTCTTTACAATGAAATATTTATTCATTGATTTCTCTTAAAAAATACTCGTTTTTTTAAATATCAAAATAAAACCTCTTTTTGGAAAACCCTTTATATGGATGTAAAATCTAGGTTTTGACTTGCACCCGTAGAAAGACGAGAGTAGGATGCAACCAATTCTCTTTTTGTTATCGTTTTCAAAAGAATAACAACTGATTTGGAAAAATTCAGGTGAATAAGTTGATTTTATTAAGCAAAACAAACACAACATCATAATGTTATTTTTAAACTATGTATGGCAGACACCGAATTACTTTTAAGCTACACATATGGTCGTCTTGAAAATAACGGATAATTTAAAAATATAAATAATAGAAAAAACCATATTATTTGACATAACATATTCAGAATAAATTTAAATAAGAAACATTCAAGTTCAAAATAAATAAATAAATAGGTATTTTCACTTGCAATATAGTTCTTGCTGAACTAGTGATACTGACGTACACTAACAAAAGTCTTATCTAATAAATTCTAAGCTAAGTGTTTTCTTTTTCAGAATACTATTTTGCGATTTTGAACGTACTCTTATTTGTGAGATTCTCCACGACGACCAGAATAATTTTCAAATAGGCAAGTTGACACAGACAGCCAAGAAATATGTTACCAAATACTACGGTCAGTCTTATTACCCAAAACGGCGATCGAACCAGTTATTAAAAACCACCGCGAGACAAGTCTTGAAAGAGGTGGCTCAAAATATATGTAAGTAGTCGTCTTTCATGTGTCATGGGCTTGTTATTAAGACATATTTAAATGCCCTAATATGTGTCTAAAATTAAATCTAAAATACAGTCTCCGCTATCGAAATTTACAATATAATGCGATTATGTAAGCATTACGAGTTACGAGTTTTTGGAAATTACGACCAAACGCGATTATGTAAGACATTTCAAGTTCTACAGCGACATGTTTTTGTTGTTTTACTCGTACAAGTTTTTGAGTACAACAAGCAACTCGTAATGGTTGAAATGATTGTTCTTAAGGAAAATTTGTCAAAATTAAATAGCCAAATAAGTTTTGTATGGATTTTAATGATTTTTAGTAGTCAGTAAGTAATAATATAGGATTATTTATGAATTATTATTTAATAGTTTAATCTGTTAGTATATTCATTCTATTTTGATAAGACAGCGACACTTGTTAATGTGATAATTTTGCGAATTTATTAATAAATATGAAACATTTAATTAATTTATTACATAAAATGTATAAGTGGACCGTATGCGATTAAGTGCGAGATTAATGTATATATTTTGTATTCCAATTAAATAATAAAATAAAGTTATTCTAATTTTATTTTTTGGATTCTTGGAAATTTAATTCTGTTTCTTTAAAACACAAACAAAAACAATTTCGATTTAAAACACATAAGCAATTCTGTCGAACGCTATAATTTTGAAATTATATAAATTACAACAAAATATTTGTAAACAAAATAAAAACAACAACAAAATATGTATACGAAAATGAAGTAATCGTCTTATCAAAAAATATTTTGGTCGTCAAACTCGTGTTATGTCGCAATTGCGACATTGTGAATTACGAGTTCTCGAAACTCAGAGAACTACATAATCGACCCCATATATGAAAAAAAAATGTTTTTTGTCATGACATCTAATTAAAAATGAGTGAACTAAAAAATACACGTTCTCATAAAATAATAAAAAATAATAAAAAGATAATTTTTGACAGCTATCATATAATTTGTGTGCGCATGTCTAACGTGTGATTTGAACAACATGCTGGTATTTAACCGTTGTTGTATGTAAACACAATAATAATAAAGATCCATTAAAAGGATTATCGGATCCATTATTTTAATATTAATTTTTTTATATTCCTGTGCAATTTATTAGTTGTCACAAAAAGTTTAAGGTTATGAAAGCTAAAATTGACATATATGTATAACGTGGGGAATAAACTTATAAGATGGGGAGATTTATTACACATTTCGGACAGCATAATAAAAAATTGTGAATGTAGGGGAATAATTATCAAACAAATGTAAAAAATTTAATTCACGTTTTTTTATCACAGGTTTCGGACAGTCTTAGTATATTATTTAGATGAACCTTTGTGCGACGCAATGAAGGAAACAAATTGCATTATGAATATATGTACTAAATTTTATATTTTAAATGGAATATTTAAGCCTCTATTCCATTGTGAAAAATTTACTGTCAGCAAAAACAAAATGGGATAAAAATATAGATTTGCTGGTAGTGCGAAAGAAACAAATACCATCATCAGCAAAATTTTACTGGAGAAAAATTTGTTTGTGTTAGTGTGTTGCCATAATTTATTATAGAAAAGTATCAAGTTGAGTATTTTTTATTGCAACATTTATACACATCGACATAAAAATTGTGTGCGGATACGAAATTTTTTTCACACATTTAAATTTTATTTGGTTATTTTTATGGTCAAATGTTATTTTGCTGTAGATTTTTTTTTTACTATTTCAGACGTTATAATAATAAATTATTATTGTTATTATTATTAATTATATTACAATAAATTATTTATTATGTAATAGCATATGAATAAATGAATAAAATTATGTTCGCACTCTAAACATAAAAAAAATTATGAAATTTTTTGGTTATGTTACAGAAGATGTCAAAACCTAACCATAAAAATTTAGCTATAAAATAAAAAATAAAAAAACTACTATCTCTGTCACCCTAATGGAATTTTTTCTTTTCTTTCTCCTTTCGTTATGGCAACAATAAAATGTTGTCAGTAAATTTTTCACAATGGAATACAGGCTTTATTCCTTTCGCTTTACGCATTCAACTTAATTAAAAATGGTTTTCTTCATTCAATTTGTGGTTTCGTATTGTTTCCACTCGTTGTGTGGTTTCGTATTTTTATTTTTTTGTTTATTTATATGTAATGTACGTATTGCATATTCATATATTATACAAAATACTACCACTAATTTTTTGTTGATTATGTATGCATATATTTTTAAATTAGTATTTAAAAATCAAAATCGTTATACAGCAAATATATCATAGATTAAATGATTTTATTTTATAGAAACATAGCACGGTTTTCATGGTCTCATCTCATTGATTAATAATTTTGCATACGATATTTATTTGTGAACTACTCAAAGTTCTTTCTAGTTTAATACCAACAGAATATGTATGCTTCGTTATTTTCCAAATAAAAGTGTTTTAAGTTAAAACTTTTACCGCTTCATTGTAACAATTTTTTTTTATTTCGGAAACTACTTCAACAATTTTGGAGTTCGGATTTTTTTAACTTGTTGAACTTTTTTATATCAAACCTCATGAATGAATATTAAGTTCTTGTTTCGACCGGTCCTATTCTTTATTTAATTTAACGCTAAGTTAATTCAGTTTCAAAGCAACTTAAATTTTTTTGAAATATTAATTAAATATTATTAAAAGTCTTATAATTCTAAAAATTGTACATAGATAAAACGTTCAAAGTTTGGGCAATTTGAAGTGAGGAATTTTCAGTTATTTTTAAAGATTATTTTATACATTTGTCATTTCATTCAATAAGAACATTTCAAAAGTCTCGAAATTTCTAAAGATGCCTAATGTTTCGTAGGTTTGTTTATCAATTTTAAAAATTTATTAAAAATAAACAAAATTGTAAAAATCGAATACAATATGTGATATAAATTCTATCCAATACAAAACAAGTTACATCCAATAAAATTTAGAAAATTATGGGATTACTATATAGATTTTAAATAATTGTGTACACACCATTCTTGAACTGCACAATTTTTGTTGCTTGATTTCATCAGGCTCATCATTATAAAGCTTAGGGCCTATAAAAGAAATACATTTTCTTCCATACTCGTTTGTGATTGTACCAATTTTATGTTTTTTTTTTATAACGTGTAGGATTAAATGATATAAAATTCAAATTTCTTCAAACAAAATGTGTCCGTCTCTATTCTGCGAACATGTTTAAGAACCTATAAGAAATGTGATGCTATAATTGACAAGATGACATTAGGTTTAATACATACAGGTTATTGGTTGAATATAAGCATGGTAATTTACATGACTTTATTGCAACGATTTTGTGAAACCTGGGTCCCTACTATGACTTTCGCCTACTATTTTCGACGGCTATCGTTTTCCTATAGTCGGCAGAGGAAAAAAAGTAAACAATAGTAAATTTATAATATTATTTTCCTTTTTCTTCCTTTTCCTACTATAGGAAAACGATAGCTGTCGATAATAGTAGGCGAAAGTCACAGTAGGGCCCTTGTATCTTTTTAAAATAGAAAACCTTACGTACAAAATCAATAATAGGTGAAAAATTTGAGCTGACCATGTCAATATGAATCTGTCAATTCAGATGTGAATTAAAATGTTTACCTAAATATCTGTAGGATTGTACTATCTCTATATTTGATATTAGGAACAGTTAGGTTTGGTAGCGTAGGAAGGAGTTTGCAAATGGGCGGAAAATCATATATTTGGTCTTTGGTATCTTTAATATGTAAGAATACGTGTTTGTCCGCTTATTATACCGTGGGCCCGTTTGTGGAATTGAGTGCTCGCAACTTTAATTTTTAACCGTGCCAACCAACGCTACACTAGTACCTGAATCTTTCCTGAAACCAAATTGAAATTCATATACCTAATAGGTATTGTCTTCTAAAAAAAGCAAAAATTCTGGATATGAACATCCAAAAATTTTTCTATTAGTTTATCATACTCTGGTAATGTTGATATAGGTCTATAATTTGAACCTTTAGAACTAATATTTTAACATGTTCCAAAATTGTAGATGTTTCTGTCACTTAATCTGGTTAATAGTTGTTGAACTCAGTTGCAATTTGATTTATTTCGATGATTATGGCATCAATAATATCAATAAATAAATTATCAATACATTTATTACTTCTACCTAATAAAGCATTAATACAATTCTATAAATCGCTTGGCTGAACGACGATAGCAATACCTCCTCTTTTAGAGAAGTGTTTTTTCCGATTAATTTTTTGATGAAGATTATGAAGGATGAAATCATAGTCAGTTGTATCTGAGTTATGCACATTATCAGAAGTAGCCTGCTTGCGTTTAGTTGTTGAGTTTTTAGTTATTAATTTTGAAACATTCTAGTAGAATTTAATATACTTGCTGTAGTTTAATTTTAAAATTCAATAGTTTGTTTGCTAAGATAGTGAATAAAATTGTATGAATACATATATGTTTAATGCTCTTTTGTATGAGACTTCTCGTTACAACATTTTGTTTTTTGTAATATATTATGTACCTACTTTATGTGGCGACAAGGATTAAGTTCTCAGCATGTTAAATGTACATTTGAATATAATATGAATATTGCCAAACATATGTTGTGTTGCCCGCGTGCCATAGTTAATTAAATGTTAGTTGCACCATATTGTTTTATTTAAATGCTAAGTAATAAATCGAATTAATAGTGCATTAGGTGATTTTTAGAAATCTTTTAGGAATTCTGATTGTGTTAAATATTATTATTAAAATCCGACAGTGGATTCCAATCACATTTCGGAATCAAAGTGAAAACAAATTTTAAAATATTTTTTTGAATTAAATCAGTAGTTAATGTAGAATTATATAAATATTTTGAATTTTTTAAGATTGTTTAAATTTTTAAAAACTTACTTTCAAATATCGCGAAATTTCAGAGTTAGAATTCTACTCAAATCGTCAATCAAATTGGACTTTTACAATGCGATCAAATAGAATTAGAAATGAAAAAATCAAAGTGATGCGGGAGTTACATAATATATAAATTAGAGTTGGCTATAAATTAGAGTGACAAGAATATGCCCCAACTTGAGTGACAAACATTTGAATCCAGAACATTTTGATAAAATGCAAGTTAAACGGATAATCCTGTTATTCAAAATAAGCGTTGCGACTAATATGAAAATCTCATATGAGCTTGATACATTTTCCAAAACTGCCAAAAGAGGGCACCGGCAACCTGGATGCTTTTCGATAAATTCGACAAATTTTTTAATATCCTAAATTCGAACACTTTGTTTGACGTCAATCAGTGTAAAATCAGCAAATAATAAAAATGTTATATTTCTAAATGATTTGTAAATTTACTTGAAAAACACTATATTAATCAACCGCAAGAAATTAGAATATTTCAATGCCAGACAGATGCAAACAATTCGAGGCTTGTTTTTTATTTGTAAAGTGTTTATCGTAGGATAATCTAGGCTTGAAATACTTGTTAACATCAAGATTAAATCAAGACGCGTTAGAAAATAACTCAGATCAAGAATTTATTTTCACTGTCTCGAAATTATTATCCATGAAAATTTAACATTTATACAATTTAACATTCGACTGGCTTAGAAAAGCAAAACGATGAAGAATCGTGTCTTATTATACAAATAAGACAAGAGTCAACTGAACAAAATACTATTAATAGTTTTGAAGATAATAATTCGAAATATGACGAAATTAGTGGTGAAATTTTTTCTTTGTTTGAAGTTGACGATGAATCTGAAGATGATTATGATAAAATTTATTCGTTAGTAGACGTAGAAAATAATGTGAATGATTCTTAAATTGAAGAATCTAGTATTAACTCACAAGCATCATCTAACACATTTCACGCATCTGGACTCCTTATTACAAAAATTTTGCGTGTGTCCGTAGACTTGGCACTTTTTGCACTGGGGAATCAGTTTAGATCTTTTAACTGCTTCTATTTGCACTTTCATATGGAGTATTTCGCTGATCGCATAAATATTTTTTAAAATAAATTACTTTCAAAAGATAGATGGAAGAGGTGTTTTGTCACCTCTTTTAAGCACCTGAGTAACTTCGTTAAATCGTTGTATCGTTTCTCCAGAAGATACTCTTTGATCTCTTCTAGTTTGCATGAAGCGTGTAGTTTCTTAACAATGAGTTTGGTTTGCCTTGTCTGCTTATCTTCGTAAGAATATCATGTTTTCTTTTCTTCATTAAGAGCTCGTGTAAGCTTTCTATGGCTATCACAGTCTGGGACATTTATTTTGATATTACCACTATTTAACGCTCGCTGTAGGTTGACATTTTATCCGAATGATGTCCATGATGTTTCTAATACTCTGATAATAATTGCAATTAGATATTATAACTGAAAGTGGCCGTGCCCCTGTTTTCTCTAGTTGTATATTCTTACTTCCGGTTGAGAGTTATTTGCTTGATTGTTTCTGTTTCGGTGAAACCTGAACTTTTTCATCCTGCTGTACATTCCTACTTCCGATTGGAAGCTGCTCAATTGATTGTTTCAGTTCGGGTGAAACCTGCGGTGATTTACTCATCTTGCCTTTCTTTTTTTTGTTACGGTTCAGAATCTATCCCGTTTCTCTGTAGACTTCTCTATGTGTTCATTTGTATTGTTTTCTTGTTGTACCTTAGTGATTTCTTTCTCAGATATTACTAGATTTAGACCATCTTTTAACTTCTTGTTTTCTCTCTGTAAGTTTTTGAGATCTTTGTTTAGATTTAACATTAACTTTTATATTTTGTAAATCTTATTGCGCAGATTGCGTTATCCTTTTCCAAGGTGTTCGCTAATGGTGGTGGTGATCTTGCCACTCTTTTTGGCCAAATGGGTTGGATTGCTCAAAAAGGCTTTTAAACAATGATTGGCTTACCCCTGAATCCGTTGAGCCAGCCTCGTTAGAGGGTGGATTTGTCCGCTTCTCAATCAATGGCGAAATTAACCGCAAAAGCAGATTATAAAAAAACAATCTTGTAATAAATAATACACAATTCAAATTTAACTGATAATGAAACGGCGTGACGTTTGAAATGTCTAATGATGGTGAATGGCTCATTCCAAATTACAAAAAACTAAACAAACAAATAATAGTTCAGCCAGGCATATATTAAGCCGACAGCGATAAAACAACAGTGAAAATACTAACCTGTTATACCATTAAAGTTACCAAAGCTAAAACCAACCAACCAAATAAGAGGCCACAGAGAAATAAGAGAAATAGAAAATTAAATTACACAATCGTACTTCTTTCCTAATCTACCAAGAAAGGTGTAAAGTCACATACTCACATTAATGAATCAAATCTTACAACATTAAAATGTCAAAGCCCAACTACAAAATAAACATTACACAGATATTTTTAGTATCAACAAAGTACATTTTTTTTATCAATAATCTATTCATTTTCAAAACAACTTCAACTGATTAGTACTAATACTAAAAATTTATTAGATATAACTAGTGTGTTTACAAAATACTTTACACTTTTCGGAATTCTTATAGCACCATAGTCCCAGACCACGCGACAACCTTCCAATCGAGACAGTTCAAAGAATATCTAAGTAATTTAAACATTTGATTAGAGTACGCATACCCTTCGAAATCAAACGGCCAAATCGAGAAGACCCATGAAACTGTGATTGAAATATTCAACACAAATAAAAACGAAATCCCAAATTCTAATACCGTACATGCCATAGTACATCAGTGGCATTAACAACAGAAATATAAAAAGAAACAAAATAAAAATAAAAGGAGTAAGGACACAACACAATAAATCCAAAATTTTCTTTACTTGCAGAAAAAATGTTTTCCAAATTGTTTTAGTGAAATTTGTAACACACAAAAATTAGAAATCAAAAATTAAAATCAATATCCTATTTTATTAATAAAAACTATAAAATGTAAAATACAAATCGTAAATATTAAATTAATACGCACCCAATAGATTTAAAAAAATTAGAAAAATAAACTCAATAAACAAATGAAGTAAACGATAATTTTGGAACTTTATAAGATATTAGAACTAAAACTTAGACAACTAAATAATAATTTTTACCAAATTAAACCGACTCATAATATAACACGTAAACGTTGGGATAAATATTAGGTTCAGCCTGGAAATGGATCGTAAGAACTCCAGACGCACAAGATTTTCAAATCATCAACAGTACAATGGAAGACCTGGTAAACCAAATCAACCAACAATTTTAAATAAACGAACGAGTCAATCAAAAAATTCAACTAACCAGAGAAACAGTAAACAAAGCGCTAGCAAGAACCACGATGACTAACAAAGTATTTAGTTCTAACAGAAATTGAATTAATCGCAACCATATAAACATGGATACGATTAACGGTATTTTAGAAGGCATTCAAGAAGCAATAATCAGAACGAAATCAGAATTAACCAACAATACAATTGTGTCATTAAAAGAAGTTAATTTGACAAAAGATATGATGGTCAACCAAGGAGTTAAAATCTCACTTCATGATGAAGCTCTTCTGTATGCCACTATAAAAAATTAACGATGAAACTTTTCTATACATACTTCATGTCCTGAATCTAACTAGAAGAGGAAAAGTCAGTATAGCAATGATGATCTTACCTTTACTTATCAACAACAGGGTCATCAGCAACTACCCATCTTATTAGAACATACCAATAGCTGTTTACAACTACAAACTAAAATAAGTTCGTACAAAAACATTCAAACATCAAGGAATTCCGAGATAATTGCATCAAACTATTAGTAATGAGCACGAAAAATCATTGCAACGTAACAGGATAAACGGAAACAACAGTACAATTCACGCCAAGGACGAAATACTATCCTTAGGTTGCGGTCCTAAAAATCGAACTTTGCAAGGAATTTTTTAAATATCCTTTTGCAATTGTACGATATTCATAGCATTCCAGAGTAAAACATTCCAATCATGCGAGATAAAATGTTATATTTATTTGGATTATTTAATTTGCTGCTCAATACTTCTAAAAGAAACCGGTTATGTATAGAGCAATGAATCCTCAAACTGCTAATATTCTGGAACCGCCAATAAAAAATAACAATTATTTGAATGTGAATTATTTCCTTATATTATGAATGTGAATTATTTCCTAAACATTCCTAAACCAACAAAAACAATCTGAATGTATGAGTGTATATGTAAAACTACGTACCTATTACCGAATAAATTACAGTTATATTAAATTACAATTATAAAGGCTTGTACACGAGATCGGATTCAAGTCCTAGGAAATCAAATCCGATCTCTCTCTGAGAGATTTTTTGTGTTATTAAGTTGGTCGTCTGCGAGTTTTTTGATTCAGTATGCTGTGTTTATTGTTTGTTTTATAGTGTAAGGCTATGGACCAAAAGACTGTCTATGCCAAGTCCTTTTTATAAAATATAAAAAAAAATGATATATGTTAAAATTTCATATCAAGCGACTTTCCTAAATTTTTTCCGATGCTCAGAAACATGGCGACCAAAAACAAAAAGTATTTTTGAGTTGCTATGAACCTAGACTTATAGAAAAACACCACCATTTCAAAAGTTATAGGGGCTGAGGGTGCTTTTTATGCAAATTTCGATGATATATGTTAAAATTTGATATCAAGCTAACTTCCTAAATATTTTCCGATGCTCCGAAATATGATGACCAAAAACTAAAAGTATTTTTGAGTTGCTATGAACCTAGACTTATAGAAAAACACCACCATTTCAAAAGTTATAGAAGCAAAACGAGAAGAAGTGGATCGAATTATAACGGACATGCAGGCAGCTGGAGTGATTGAATCATCAAACAGTCCATGAATTTCACCGGTAGTGTTGGTCGAAAGGAAGAATGGTAAAATGCGTTTCTGCATTGATTACCGGAAGCTTAATTCAGTGATGAAAAACGGTTGATACCCATTACCAAGAATCGATTATGTAATAGCGTGGCAACTTTTGAACGACTAATGGAGTGTGTGTTAAAGGGACTACATTGGAAGACATGCTACGTATATTTGGACGACATTATAGTTATGGGAAAGGATTTCGAAGAAGACTTAAGAAATTTGTTAGAGGTATGGGAGCGATTGCAATCAGCCGGATTTAAGTTAAATCCGACAAAGTGCTCCCTATTTAGAACGGAGGAGAATTTTTGGGGCACAAGGTAACGACCAATGGAATCCACACCGATGAAGACAAGATATCAGCGGTAAAGGACTGGCCAAGACCTAAACATTTACGGGAATTACGAAGATTCCTCGAATTGGGCACTTATTATAGGCCATTCGTACCAGGATTTGCCAACGTTGCAAAGACCTTACGTGATTTGACCCGGAAGAACATTTGAATGGACTGACCAAGAGGAGTCATTCAATGAATTGAGAAGGCGATGATGTACGAAACCATTATTGGCATACCCTATACCCGGTATTAAGTTTATTCTTGACACCGACACAAGTAATGATTGTATCGGAGGAGTGTTGTCAGAAGAAATTAAAGGTCAAAAAAGAGTGATAACTTATTACTCAAAGGTGTTATTTAAACCAGAACGTAACTATTGTGTGACTCGTAAGGAATTATTGGCTATAGTGGTATGTGTGAAATATTTTCATAAGTACCTTTATGGCCAAGATTTTCATATACGAACGAACCATGGAGCACGTTCGCTGCTGCAGTTTAAGAATCCAGAAAGGCAAGTAGCGCATTGGATCGAACGACAACAGAGTTATCATTACCAGATCGAACATCAGAAAGGGAGTACTCATGGAAATGCCGATGCATTGTCAAGACTGCGGGCGTATAGAGGCAAAGGAAGACATTATCGACCTAAGCCTCGGATAAGGAGTGATACAGTTAATAATCATACAGTATAAAACTCTTGCCAAAATACGTCAACTTTTCTACTAGTCAGGACGTAAACAATCTTTACTGAAGTAGCGTCCAAAATGTGATTAATGTGCGGCCGTAAAAAATTCCACACGGAAAAATCGGGGAGCAATGCGGCAGTATAACGTCGGAGGCCATCCGAGAGAATTGCAATGGATGTGCCGGACCATTTCGGACTACAGATGTTGGTAACAAGTATGTGCTAGTAATAATGAATACTTCAGCAAATTGCCAGAGGTGTACCCCATACCCAACCAGGAGGCAACAACGATAGCTGATGTCGTGGTTAATAATTGAATTAGTCGTTTTGGAGTACCAATGGAGAGTCACACGGACCAGGTAATAAATTTTGAGTCAGTTGTATTGCAGAAAGTCCGTCAGTTGCACGGTATAAATAAAACACGAACAACGCCTTTGGATCCACATTCGGATGGTATGGTGGATATGTTCAATGGGACGTTGGAAAAATATTTGGCAAAGGTCGTGGATAATAATCAACTGGTATCGACATATGTGGACAGAATTATGTTCATCAGATGAGAGGGGAACGAGATACACCAGTTTGTACGAGAGAAGATACGAATATCAAGTGACGAGATGAAGGCTCGATATGATATACGAGCAAACAATAAAGGTTTCGAATAAGGAGATTTAGTATGGCTTTATAACCCACAAATGAAGAAGGGTTTATCACCGAAGCTGCAACCTTCATGGAAAGGTGGTGCACATAGAGCGATTAGCGGTCAACAGGGGACGTGAGTTGGATCCCATTCGGGACGAATCAGGAATAGGTAGGGTGTAATGTTACGATCGTGCCGACATCTCTATTTGAGTAGAGACACTACCGTATATGTAAAACTGTTATAAAGTAAATGTGTTCATTCAACAATAGTCCAGATACTCTCGAATATTGTAGAATATTCTAGAAGGTTAGAATATTTCATATAAATACAAGATAAAATTTTAGGAGTGAATTATGTACAATAGTTGTGTTTAACCGTGATAGTGCTAGTAGTAATAAAAAAAAGGAACAAGTGAAAATTAAGTGTTTATAAAGTGAAATACAGTGTTATTAAGTAATTATTGTGAAGTTAAATAAGTGAATTAATCAAAGTAGTGTTTAGTGTAATTATTCGGAAATAAATAAGTTAAGTGTTAGCTAGAATTTACATCGTTTGTTTTATTCACCATACAGTGATCGAACCTTATTTGACAGGGCAAAAACGTAACAATATTACGATATTGTTAGGGCGATATTTTCTAACGTCACTCGTTTTTTCAAGAACAAATTTGTACGCTATTTCATTTATTCAATTACGCGTTTTTATTGCGATCTCAGCATGTTAGAATAAATTTATCACGTTATTTCCTTGTTTCGATAGCTATCGAAAATAAAACAAATTAGTGATATTTTACGAGTGAATTTATAGAAATATAATCTAGCAGGCCGTGATTAGTGATTACAATAGGAATTGGGGAATTGATTTTGAAATCGCATATAAATTTTACTTGATTAAAGACACAAACGTCTATCGAATATCGAAAATGGTGGTATTAAAAAATGCCACCCATGACCATAAATTGAATTTTCTATCAACGTTATGATTTTAAAATAGCCTACATTGATGTGTGGATTTTAATGAAGTAAAAATTTAGGCTCATTAATTATGGATACATAGGATAATTCATTACAGAACTAAAAACTGTCAAATTATGGTCATAGTTGCTACAATTAATTATAGCGTCAAGATATAGACATAGCAGTCTACAGTGTAAAGCCGGGAACAGTATATTCTATGGACATTAGTGGTATCTACAAATGACTGATACCAAAGATAATAACATAATGAGATGACTCCTTCAAAGCAGAATTTTACTGTATGTAAATATTTGTATAGAAAATTTTATTTAAAGTGGAGGCTCCCTTCGGAACGAATGGAGGTATCCTAGATTCATTTTTATATTTTGCACTGATTGAACTATCTCCATTATATTATTTTCTTTGCTGATACATACTAAACAAAAATTTACTTTCGTCTGTAAGTATTAATTTAATATAAATATGGCAGAGTATTAATTTAATAATATGAATACAAAATATTAATATGTATGTATATTAATTATAACAATTAAAGATTCGAAACACTACATCGGCTGTACTGTATCTAAAATGAAATAAAGATATATTATATTTTTGAAAGTATGTATGTACCTCTGTATAACATTGAGGTGAAAAAATTATCGCTGATAAATGTAAATGTGTGTAAGTACTAAACTGAGGTTCGCGATTTTAGTTTTAGTAAAAAAAGGTAAATAACTCGTTAAAAACTAAACATGTTGCTCTTTTAAATATCATTAATGCATGTACTGTATATTTTGTAAACTTTAGCTTTCTTTTTGACACAACACAAACACAAGTATCCCCCACCTATTCGAAATTTCACTAGTAGCACACTGCTGACTGTACAACCATTCCAAGTTCAATCTTATGGAAGAAATGGAAAGCAAAACTAAACATAAATAATATATTGATTATGTTTTCAAGATCTACTTACTTAGGTGTACACTTTCGAGTTTTAATTTCAAGTAATGTTTTTGGCAGACAACCAAAACAAAAACATTAAAAATATAATTTATTCACAATACAAAATCTGTATACTTACGTGCGATACGGTGTTAAAATGTGTTTCGTTGCTAATTTATTTTATATTGCTATAACAATTTAATAATCCTAGCATTCCGTTGATATTCAAAAGTAGTTTTAACTTATGTCTTATTAATAATGGTAGAATAACGTACTACCTGGCCTACTTATAGTTAATAAGATTATTTAATTTGATGAGATAAATAAACGTCACAATATATCGATCACATTAATTATTACAAATTAGTGGAATTGGTTAATATTTCATAAATATTAAAGTATTTAAATATAATTTTTTTATAGAATAAACATATTCATTTTTCTAGTAAATAAATTAAAATTATTAATATAATTTGTATACTTTTACTTTATTCAAGTTCTTTTTTGTTTTGTCACTTTGGTAATGAAACTTTGGTACTGCCATACAACAAATATGAGGTGTGATCAAATATGAAATTATGAACTATTTACGTATATAGTGGCAACGACAAATAATTGTATTTGTATATGTTCCAATCAGCATCCACACGATTGCCCTTACAACAAGGCGTAACGCAAACGATACATTTACTAAACTTTGTTTGTACTAAATTCTTCGTAAGCAAACTTGCGTATTTCGGTGTATTTTAGTATGATTATTCGTATCCAGACGATTTATTAACTTAAAATTGTCTCTGCTGCTAACAAATTAATAGAGTCGAGTCGAGTTAACTCTCAAAGAGTGCACTATAATAGAAGTCGAGTTAAATAACAACAACTATATACATTTGAACTTTATATTCTTTCTATGTTCTGCTGCGTGGCGAAACATTATTGCATCACTTTCAATTTATGGTTTGTAGGTTGTTAATTCACAGCTTAATTGACGATTGGGCTGTGTGCTCTAGCGGGAAAATAATAAACCCTACACTCTGCATAAATTTGAAATATCTGTTTTGACTTGTTCATTAATTGTTGAAATTGTAAGTATTTACCTAAATTTGTTGTTTAAAAGTAGCAGAAATTAAAGAATGTGGAGATCGAATTTTGTTTATTTTAACTCGAATTCTGCGCTAAAAGTAACAATTTATCGAAATGCCAATTTTTCGAATATTTTCGAAGATTTAAAAGATTTTTAACTCGAATTTTGCCCATTTTGTCCATTTTAACTCGAATTCTGCGCTAAAAGTAACAATTTATCGAAATGCCAGTTTTTGATGTCGTAGATTTAAAAGATTTTCAACTCGAATTCTGCGGATTTTAAATCGAATTCTGCGTATTTTAACTCGAATTCTGCGCTAAAAGTAAAAATGCCAATTTTTTGAATATTTTCGTGAATTTAAAAGATTTTTAACTCGAATTCTGCGCATTTTGTTCATTTTAACTCGAATTCTGCGCTAAAAGTAACAATTTGTCAAAATATCAATTTTTTGAATTTTTTCGTGAATTTAAAAGAATTCTGGGCATTTTTTGAATATGTTCGTAGATTTAAAAGATTTTTAACTCGAATTTTGCGCTAAAAGTAACAATTTGTCGAAATGCCAATTTTTTGAATATTTTCGTAGATTTAAAAGAGTTTTAACTCCAATTCTGCGCATTTTGTTCATCTTAACTCGAGTTCTGCGCTACAATTTGTCACAACGCCAATTTTTTGAATATATTCGTAGATTTAAAAGATTTTTAACTCGAATTTTGCGAATGTTGTTCATTTTAACTCGAATTCTGCGCTAAATGTAACAATTGGTCGAAATGCCAATTTTTTTTGAATATTTTCGTGAATTTAATTCTGCGCATTTGTTCATTTTAACTCGAATTCTGCGCTAAAAGTAACAATTTGTCGCAATGCCAATTTTTTGTGGGGTACCGTAAGGTAACAATTACAAAACGGAAAGCACATACATATATGAATAATTTACCTAAAGTGGTTCACAAATCTCGTATGTTATCGAAAAAGTGGAGTATTATACTTAAAATGAGAAAACAATTTCCAAGCCAGTTCAAGATTTGTGGTGAACATTTACTAAAAAAGAAATACGTCTAAGGCTGTTTCCGAAACCGATACTTATTTAAAACTTATTTACTTATTTGCTGCCATTTTAATAAGTAAGGCTTCTATAGATAAAAATTTTGTTTGTATTATTTATTATAAACATAACAAATATTAATATAATGTGGATAATTTATAAAAATTGTTGCTTTTAAATTTAATGACGAACAAGTACGTCAAATCTTATATTAAATTTGTTCTTTAATGATAATATATTCTGTATATTTCTTTACCTAATTATAAATTTACTAAAGGGTAATTTTAATTTGATGTTGTCATTCAACAAGAACAATAAAAAATTGACAATTAATTTAGCTTTTCTAGCATGAAAGAAATAGCAAATATGGGGGTCGATTATGTAAGCATTACGAGTTACGAGTTTTTTTTCGAAATTACGACCATCAACCAACGCGATTATGTAAGACATTTCGAGTTCTCGTAATTGCGACATGTTGTTGTTGTTTTACTCGTACAAGTTTTTGAGTACGACAAGCAACTCGTAATGGTTGTTCAATCACAGGTTTGAACATGTGCACGGTGACCTTCAAATTCACATTAAATATTTGTCTTTCATTATATTTCATTATTTCATCATTTAATTCATCATATTTCATTATATTTCATTATAATTACTTTAAGCCATCATATTATATGCATTTCCGCCAGAGAAATAGTATACGTTTAATTATTTGTATACAACTAAAAATTAGTATATATATAAGAAAAAATACATAAATAAACCAGTATCTAGTATAACGATATTCAGTTCATTTCATTTAATTATTAGACCCCACCCGTGGTAATCTAATAATTAACATTGGTCCTTCGAGCCGGTTTCGATGATGATTAACATTAGCGACTAACGAAGAGTATTTATTGGAATTAATCAAAAATCAAACCTCCATCATAGATGCAACCACGAACATCTTTAAGCACGAAAGAGAATTAAATAACATCCACTTTCGAGCGATAGCAAAGCAGTTCTTGTATCTTGACGGAAGAATAGATCGAATAGCCGCAGATAGTGACCATTATAGCAGGGTACAATCTATCATAACATTCACAATACAAATAATGTTAATAATGAAGCGGATAGCAGAAAGACAAAGGGTAATCATTGACGTAATTCTCAATTCTCATCAAGGCCATATTCATCCTGCTTTACTAACCCCACAACAACTAAGAGACGAGATCCAGCGAATCCACGATTACGCGCCACCAACTATGAAGATTCCTGACGGAAACGACGATAATGACCTGGGATATATTTACAATCTACTTACCGTCCGAACCAGAGTAACAGCAAACAATATTTTATTCCTCGTAAAACTACCATTGGCATATACACAACTATACCATTTGTATGATGTCATTCCGATACCAATGCTAGAGAATAATAAAATACGCATCATAATACCATCTACAAAACAATTAATAGTCGATCTGCACCGTGAGCATTACGCGCCTCTTACTAGCACAGATTTACAGCGATGTGTGCAGATAAAACCAGATGGATATTTGTGTGACATTTCACCAATCTACAACACGCAATCAAAAGTACGATCATGTGAAATCAATCTATTAAAACACAACAACCAGAATCCTGAAAGCTGTACGACAGTTTCAATAAATAAAACAGACTACTGGGTTCAACTAAGTACCAACCAATGGATATTCACAGTCACCAAACCAAAAACAGTTGACTTAATATGTGATCATCAAGTCACGACGATGACATTAAAGCAGTCAGGAATCATAACGCTAGATCCAAGATGTACTTTAAAACACGAAGAGTTTTATCTAACAGCCATTGAAGAAAAGATACACAAGATCAGCTCGTCATTTACAGCATCAGTCAGGCTTTCCAACACAGAACTATCAAATCAGTTAGAATCTAAAACAACCCATATCCCACACCACGAACCTACAAAGTACAAGATAGCAGAAGATATTATGGATTTGGAAAAGGCGATTACCCTGCAGAAATCAAATGAAAAGGCTTTACCGGAATCTATTGAATCATTCAGCAATGAACATCATCTTCACCATTACATATCAATTTATTCACTTGTAGTGATCGGAATAATCCTTGCTGTGGTGTATTTATGTAAACAAAGGAAAAGACAACGACCACCACCCGAAGACACGTCACAACCACAACGACCTCAGCCATGTCCAAGGTCGCTGAATCTGTTGGCCCCGCAATATGTTCAATCACAGGTTTGAACATGTGCACGGTGACCTTCAAATTCACATTAAATATTTGTCTTTCATTATATTTCATTATTTCATCATTTAATTCATCATATTTCATTATAATTACTTTAAGTCATCATATTATATGCCTTTCCGCCAGAGAAATAGTATACGTTTAATTATTTGTATACAACTAAAAATTAGTATATATATAAGAAAAAATACATAAATAAACCAGTATCTAGTATAACGATATTCAGTTCATTTCATTTAATTATTAGACCCCACCCGTGGTAATCTAATAATTAACAATGGTTGAAATGATTGTTTTAAAGGAAAATTTGTCAAAATAACTGTTGAAATAATGTTTTTAGACATTTAGTAGTAATTCAATATTATTATTAATAAATTACTATTAAATTTGAATTTAATAGTGTGATTTATTGCTATGTTCATTCCATTTTGAAAAGTGCAACAACCATAGTAGTGTGGTGATTTTGCGAAGAACGATTTAATTGTCAAAAATCGTTTAAGTGTTGTTGAAGAAGTGATTACAATTTTATTAATAAAAATAATAAAAATTTCCAATCTATTACATAACCCGGGGTCTACACTATGCAAATTTGCTGATATTTTCTCTCATGAAATTAAATTTACCAATGTATGTGTAAGTATACTATGCATATTTTGGAATTCTCAGCAAATTATCAGGAGGCTATTTCACAAAAAAATTATCATGAAATTTTTACGAAATGTCACATTAAAATGCATTTTTTTATTTATGTTTTTCATTTTATTTCGAATGTTGAGACGTATGTATGGTTATAGCTACATAAAAAAAATATTTCGCAATGACTATTACTTCAAAACCTACTAATTTTCTGACAGTATTCACCGAATTTTATTTGACATTTGAAGAAATTATCATGAGAGTAGATTGCCCAGTTATGATAATTTTTTAATAAATATTTATCAATACATTGAAAAAAACACATACAAACATAAATTATCATGAGAGAAAATATCAGCAAATTTGCATAGTGTAGTCCCCGGGTTAAATGAAAATATGTATATGTGTTTATACTAATTATAATTTAATACTTTATTTTGTATTTTAAATATAAATAAATAATTAATATAATTTTTATTTTGTGTTCAAAAACAAAAAAATTATTTAGGGCCAACCGAACAAATGATGGCAGACCATCCCGATTTTGCCAAGGGTGAATGAATTCAACAACAGGATCCATTACAATGTTTTCCTTTAAATAGAATTATGATATGTCAAATTAGCTTGGTTATAATATTAAAACACCAAAAGATTACTTACTTTCAAATAAAGTTTTAAAGACACAAAATAATTTTATTTTTATTTATTTTATTTTAATTTAATTTGTTTTTGTTTAAAACAAATAATTTTGATTAAAACACAAACAATTTTCAAGCGCGCCAATTTTATTTTGACATAACCACAAAATATTTGTAAACAAAATAAAAACCAAAACAAAATATGTGTCCGAAATTGAGCATATCGGGAAACTCCTTTTTTTCGAAAAAATTGTATCTCGTACTTGCTTACATAATCGCGCTATGTCGCAATTACGACTTCATGGATTACGAGTTGTCGTAACTCGTAACTCGTAATACGAGAGATACATAATCGACCCCAAGTTACCTCGCGAGGAGACTTATTTGAATAAGTTAGGTTCCACAAATAAGTTTTGGTTTCGGAAACAGCCTTAGGCTGTTTCCGAAACGAAATACTTATTTGTGGAGACTTACTTATTCAAAAAAGTATCCTCTCGAGGTAACTTCTAGCTGTCAAAATTTGTCAAATATCATGTAATCAAATCATGTAGTTTTGGTTTATAATATATATAGTAGTTTTCAAATCTCGCTGGAATTCTGACAGTTATCGCGCAGAAAGAATATGGCGGATACACAGTGATGTATTAAGTACAATAATTCATGTTTATTGTTTACATTTTTATGTTGTATTTGTATTTAAATGGAAAAGGAACGTTTTTAATCACAAAATGTTTTTATAATTTAACTTATAATCACGGACACTTTTGAAATTAATATTTAATTCGATAAATTAAGAATTAAATTGAAAACTAATTTTTCTTTTTATGTTGTGGTTTTGTTCGATATGAATGTCATTTGGTCATTTATTTTCCTTAGTGCGTACCAAAATTAAATGTTGACATTGTTTCCCAAAGGCGTGCAATTTTTTTTGACCTATTAATTTTCACTTGAAATATGATTGTAATAACATAAATACATAATCATTTTGAATGTTTTGTGTATTAAAACTGAAATATAATTCTTTTTATTGGTTATTTATTATTTTATTTAAGTTTACTACCTAAGATAAATGCGACCCATCAAAATTTTTATAATTTTTTTTTCTACATCACTGAAAGCTGCGCAGAACAATTAAAAAAAAGTTTTTTTTAAGATCTGAATAGGACTATACATACATATTTAGTTTTTTGTCTAAATAAAAAAATTATTTTCTTTATTATTATTAGTTAACAGTATTTCTACTGAATATTCCTGCACATATATTCGCTCATTTCCTATTATTGGTTTTAATCTATTTATCTACATAGCTTTTTGTCATTCAACTATCTACAGCATTTTCCACTTATTTATAGTTGATCATCACAGTTCTAAATTCTAAAATAAAATTATTTTCCCCATAATTTTAAAATATCCTGCCAATTACTTGAAAGTATATTGCCTACCGTTTTTTCATATAGGTTAATATAAATAATTTTTTGTTGTTTTGACATTACTGTCAAAATAACTTACTTATTTAAGATGGCGCCAAATATGTAAATAAGTAAGATTAAAAATTATGCAATTTCCACACTTCTTTCATGAATTTCAACAATTCTCAGCTAGGATTTTCAATTTTCGTTGAGGGGAAAATATGAGAAATTAAAATTTTCGCTATTCGTGTCCCTTATTACTCATATTAAACTGCATTTGTTTCACAATAGGAATAAGCGAGCTAACAAAAATCGCTTAGTGTGAGTGACCGGGATACTTTTGGGATATTAGCAAATAGCTGGAGAATTCTAGGCACCACTTGAGTCTACATCCAAAAATTGCTGAGAAGGTTATTTGGATACTATAGTTTTGCACAATTTTTTAATCTTACAGAAAAGCAAGTGATATTGCCCACAGGTTTACATAGACCGAAAAGAAAATGGAAATAGTATTCCTGGAGATTGGCGCGATGAGGGTGAAGAGCTACAGCAACACCGTGTTTTTAGAGGCAATCGATTTTGCCGTGAAGCGTTTCAGAATAGGGATACTTTAAAAACATTCTTGTTTCAATGGAACTGCTAAACAATTTGAAAAGAAACTCTTTGTATTATTATTATTATTAATTACACTAAGACTGTGTCCGAAACCTGTAATAAATATTTTTTAGTACAGAATTTTGACTTTTGCATGCAAAAATCCAAGACACCCAAATTATTATAGTCTATCCAATGCCTATGTATTACTGGCCTGATAAGTCCGTTATAGCATATGTATGTGTCGAGTAATAACAAACAAAAATCGTTCCATACAAATCATATGAAAACTACTTTTTTTTTTGCATTTTTTGGTCTTAGATTTGTAATAACTTATAAATTAGGCCCAAAGACACTTTTTCATGTACCTGAGTACAAGGAACAATATGTTTTCGTTCATTTTAAGATGAAAAATTATTCAGTTTCCACACTTTTCATTCATGAATTTCAACAACTCTCAGTCTAGATTTTCATAATTTTTTTAGGGGTAAATATGAGAAATTAATAATTTTCGCTATTCGTGTCCCTTAATACTCATAGCAAACTGCATCTGTTTCACATTCGAAATAAGCGAGCTAACAAAAATCACTTGGTGTGAGTGACAGGGATAAATAGAATTTTTACGAAAACAAATGGAATGAAAATAGGTGGGGATTCTCAGGAAGAGTATAAAATACAAAATAAAATATTTTTAATTTACACACACATGCAAACCGGAGAAATTGAATTTCTATAATTATAAATTTTAGTTACACATTTTTAGTCAAAGAGATATGACGCACAATTTCACGTGGGCGTTTTATTGCTGGTATAATTGTATTTATTGAATTAAATTAATTTATTAAAATGAATTTACTAGTTTATTATTATTTATGTGCAACAAATATATGATAGCGAACATTTTTTTTGTAAAACATAAATTATAATAAACTAGTTGATCATAAAAAAAATTAATTTAATTCAATAAATGCATCATTCGAACAATAAAACGCCCACGTGAAATTGTGCGTCATATTTCTCCCACTAGAAATGGCCAACTACCATTACCTCCGGCCCAGTATGTGAATTTATTTATTTATCACAGAGGAAAATATACGTAAAAATTGTGCTACGCGACCTCCACCACCCATCCATGAAACATACTCTATGTTTGGCAATTCGTTTAACAACGATGACACTATAATCAGACCTCTTGAAAGTCAAGAGTTCAAGCGATTACGGACAGCCCGAGGCGAACAGAAAAGGTATGAAGGACTCCTTTAGTTTATATAAATCATGATCATATTTCTAAAAGTATATTTCATTTAGATTGAAGATTTAAATCTTCTATTCGTCTACATCCACCACCACCTGCTAAATGAATTTCGGCCACATCAGGCGCGTGAAACCTTTTGCGTCATTATGGAGATGCAAAAGAGGCAACGAGTTGAGACTGCTGAACGATCCCAAAGATATTTAGAGAAGGTGAGAGAGATTGTCAAAAATCCATTCGCAGCATTACCAGACAATATATATTTGGACAATAAACTCATGTTGCCTGATAATTTTCTCGATATGGATAACGATTCACAGAATAATGGGGCGGGTGAAGATGGGATTTATCCTCACGACAGACTTATGTGCAGTATTGTAGATGATTTACTCTTATAATTAAATTAATAACATTAAATATATTAAATTATAAAGCTTTTATTTATTAAAAAAATCATTTTTGTATATTCGAACTTTTATTTATTTTTATTTATCTTTTAATCATTTCATTTTATATTAATTCAGTGTGTGTGTTCATATAAATTATATATATGCTGTATGTATATAAATAGTATCATCCCGCCAAAAACATCATAAAATTTCGATCCATCCGCCATTTTATATGTATACAAATTTTTTTCTATTGCTCGGCCTACTACAACACAATGATATAAATTATTCGTACTGATCTGTCAAAAATTATGATAGCGATAGACCAATACCAATATATAATAGGCCGATTTTCTACATCAATTTTGAAATTGCATATGTATGCATCGAGTAATAACAAACAAAAATCGCTCCATACAAATCATATGAAAACTACTTTTTTTTTTGCATTTTTTGGTCTTAGATTTGTAATAACTTACAAATTTGGCCCAAAGACACTTTTTCATGTATCTGAGTACAAAGAACAATATGTTTTCGTTCGTTTTAAGATGAACAATTATTCAATTTTCACACTTTTCATTCATGAATTTCAACATTTCAGTCAAGATTTTCAGTTTTTTTTAGGGGAAAATATGAGAAATTAATAATTTTTGCTTTGTGTCCCTTAATACTCATAGCAAACTGCATCTGTTTCACATTCGAAATAAGCGAGCTAACAAAAATCGGTTGGTGTGAGTGACAGGGATAAATAGAATTTTTACGAAAACAATTGGAATGAAAATAGGTGGGGAATGGGGATTCTCAGGAAGAGTATAAAATACAAAATAAAATATTTTTAATTTACACACACATGCAAACCGGAGAAATTGAATTTCTATAATTATAAATTTCAGTTACACATTTTTAGTCGAAGAGATATAATGCACAATTTCACATGGGCGTTTTATTGCTGGTATAATTATATTTATTGAATTAAATTAATTTATTAAAATGAATTTACTAGTTTATTATTATTTATGTGCAACAAATATATGATAGCGAACATTTTTTTTGTAAAATATAAATTATAATAAACTAGTTGATCATAAAAAAAATTAATTTAACTCAATAAATGCAACATTCCAACAATAAAACGCAATTTTAATAACGAAAATACCGCAGGAAACTTAGGGAAGTATGCCATTTATAAATGAAATTTAATAATATAAATATAATATTTAATATCGTAATAAATATTCTTACATATAGCATATGGTTTATCTATAATTCTTTTTGTGTTTTTTGATTTCACCGATTCCATTTTTTTCGTCAAATTATTCATAACGTTTAATTTATCGCCTGCCCATTCGTATCTAAATTATTTATCCAATAAATATATTAGGTTATGTTTTTTTAACACATTTGTCAAAATGTTTTTATGTTATGTTTTTACATTATTTTTTTTTAACACATTATCGGTTCCGGCCGTGATAAATTTTTTTTGTTTTTTTGTGGTGAAAAAATTTAATTTTGCTGTCAAAATTTCAATTTTTATCACTTTTTAACAACTTTTAATCGTTTCACACAGAGCCTTAAGGTGTCTGTACTAAATTGTTCTGCGGTACATTTGGCCCGCGGGCCAACTTGAAAAAAATTTAACATTGTTACGTTAGCCCGCGGGCCAAATGTCCCGAACAATTTCATGTCAAATCTTTCCAACCAATAAAAGTGATGTACATCAAAAAAATAGCAACCATTTTTGCTTATTTTTTGATGTACATCACTTTTCATTTTCTTTCACGCCAAAAAATAGAAAAATTTTTTGCTGTATATTTTAAAATTGAAATGTCGGTTTTTTCTTCCATTTTAACTAACACCAATACAAAATTATGGGTCAAATCGAAAATATAAACATAAACAAAGCAAAACGTGATTTGTAGTCATTTATTTTTCATAAAATACGTGTTTATACAATTAATGTTGAATTACATCGTATCAAAAAAATTATTAATTATTCAAATTTTTAAAGTTTTTTTGGAAATACCATTTTTTCTGAAAGAAAAAGCTAAAAAGCTAACACCAACTCGTGTCCATATTGCGTTTCATAAAAAACAAACAATCGACGGAAGACGTCATATTAATACATTTTGCCCTCGTTCTATTTAGTATTTACCATTTTTATTTATTTATTCCTATTTCTGCTATTTGCTTAAACGAATAATAATTATATTCATTTAAACTACGTAATAAAAAACAGTTATATATTTATGTACTTATATATAGTTTCAGTAAAAAAAATATAGCCGGTAAATTTTTCGTATGGATGCCTTTATAACAAATTTGTGTTCAAGGTCATGTTCACACGAAAAAGGGATGAAGAAGCCAATACGGACATTATTATATATTTTATTTAACGAGCTGCAAATACGAGAAAGAGATCAACATGTACTACATATATTATATTTACATAAAATAAAACATAATATCAACCTGAACAAGCTATGTGTAGTCAATTTTTTTAGCCTTATAATTCTGACAGTTATTGCGCATGTAAACAATAAAAAAACAAGGCCCTTAACGCAGAGATGTGTTTCAGGTTGTTTATTATCATTTTTTATTTTTGTTTTTATATGGCGATATTTATGTTTAGTTCTTTCGAGTTTTAAAAAAATTCAATTTTTCGTTATACTGAAAGAACGCGGAACCGTAAATTGATGTTTTTTTGTCTCTGGGTTAATAAAGAGAGAGGGAGGTAAATATTGTAATAGAACCAGAGGGAAATGTATTATTTTGCCGTGAGCCGTCTTCTGTCGAAAGTTTATGTTAGTACATATATTATTTATGAATTGATAGATGAACACGTGTTGGTGCTAGCTAAAATTTAAGAAAAAACGATATGCAAAAAAACTCTTAAAATTTTAATGTATGTATATCAATTTTTATGACCCGAAATAATTCAACATTAATTTAACCATGTATTTTAAGAACAACAAGAGAATCTTGAATTACTACAAATGACGTTTCGCTTTATGTTTATATATTCGAATCGACGCATAATTATGTGTTGGTGTAATTTAAAATAGAAGAAAAAATCGACATTTCCATTTTTTGATGTACGTACATCAAAATATTTTGATTGTTTTTGTCCCGAAAGAACACTAAAAGTACGTAAAAAAACCGGCAACATTTTTTAATATTTTTTTGATGTACATCACTTTTTGTGGCACGAAAGAACTCGATGTTAATAGTATAAAATAAAATGCAAACCTGTAGGTTATATATGCATGATTTACACGTTCCAACAAATTGTTTCCAACATTTTTTGAAGACATTCAGAGCTACACACAATAGAAAAAATGTATATGCGATAAAAAGAGATAACGCATAATACAAAAATGGCGGCATGCTATAATTTTTTGACGGTGTCAAATTACAATATAATTTTTGACGGATAGTTTTGGTGCACAACGCTCTTTCTTGTAGCTGTATTTCTTTTTCTAAAACAAAAACAGTGAATAAACAGTGAAATGTTTGTGGCTCATGGCTATTTCGGTTTGTTTATTTGTTTTGCGCTATAAAAATTTGACATTAAAAAAAATCGCCATTTTTATTGTGTTTGTTGCTATAAAATATACTCGGATCGAGTATATTTTATAGCAACAAATTTTATTTTTATGGGAACAAATTAAAAAAAAAGAAAAATAATCCAACAAAATTTTGTTTGTTTATATGTTTGTTCTTGTCTTTCAAATGAATTTCGCGATATACTAATCTCTTAATATTTTGTTGACCAACAGTGTTGGAACGTATAAAGCCTGTATTCCATTGTGAGAAATTTACTGTCAGCAGAAACAAAACGGGATAAAAATATATATTTGCTGGTGGTGCGAAAGAAACAACTATCATCAACATTTTACTGGAAAGAAAAATGTGTTTGTGTTAGTGTGTTGCTATAATTTGTTATAAAAAAGTATCAAGTTGAGTATTTTTTATGGCAACATTTATACACATCGACATAAAAATTGTGTGCTGATCCGAAAGATTTTTCACAAACACATGTTAATTTTATTTGGTTATTTTTATGGTCAAATTTTATTTTGCTGTAAATTTTTTTTTTAATATTTCAGACGTTATAATAATAAATTATTATTATTATTATTATTAATTATATTACAATAAATTATTTATTATGTAATAGCATATGAATAAATGAATAAAATTATGTTCCCATTCTAAACATAAAAAAAAATTATGAAATTTTTTGGTTATGTTACAGAAGCTGTCAAAACGTAACCATAAAAGTTTTGCTATAAAAAAAAACAAAAAAATACGATCTTTGTCACACTAATGGATATTTTTCTTTTCTTTCTCCTTTCGTTATGGCAGCAAAAAATTGATGTCAGTAAATTTTTCACAATGGAATACAGGCTTAAATCACGCAATATACATACTAATAATTTGGTATAATAATTATTAAGATAATTGATAACACATTTTATATTAGTTTTTATTTTTTAATTATTTTTCGGACATTAACTTTACTTTTTATTTAGTTTTAACTTATACTTTTTTAATTTCTCCAAGGTTTTTTATGTTTTATTAACATACTTATTTTTTTCATAAGCTGATATTCAACATCTCGAATATATTAATTTAGGAGTCGAATCCGCTTTTATTAGACGGATTACGGGAATATTTCATTATGGCACTACTCTTTTCCGGAAACAACGAGGTTAGAAGCGTCAATCGCACAACGTGTGAGTGCAATCAGCTCCGCTTGGAATACAGTGCAGTTCCGGCCTAGACTCCCACATGATTGTAGGTCATGTTCAGGACAATAGGTTCCAAAACCTGCACCAAAATTAGCGAAAAACACGAGCGACTGAGCCACCCAGTCCTTGAATTTTTGAGACAACCACGAGTTCCTCGTTAGATAAACCATCGAGAAAGAGATATCAAAGCCGAATTCTGGCAACAATTTGTCATTAACCATATTAATTTCTGGTATATATGAGCTGAATAAATTGTAGATTAGTCTATGCCCTGTAATCAGGCCGAGATCGTTCCACGCACCAATACACCGCAAGCGAGAGGCAGCGGAGCATGCTGTGCCTAGGATGGCCAACTGCAGTGGGGGCAGAAATAAAATTACCTGCAAAGCAAGTATAGAAGAAGAGGACATAGCACTCGTAATAGCTCGACAAGTCATACCTTGTATGATATTAAGCTTCGCAATGACAGAAACTGACTGAACCACAGGCCACCAAACAACAGACCCGTAAGATAGCATAGGTAAAGCTAGACATTTGTAAATAAACATCAGCATTTTGGGGGTCAGACCCCACGACTTCCCAAATGCTCTTCTAAACTGCCAGAAAATGGAAGTGACCTTTTGCAGTTTTATTTCAATATGAGATTTCCAGGAGAGTTTACTGTCCAGCATGACACCCAGATGCTTTACTGTATCGGATCTAGCGATCGTTTCTCCAAAAAAGGAAGGGGCAGACAGATAACTAAGAGCCACAGGAGAGATGACAAAACACCTCCCTGGGGGCAACCTTTAGTAACTTTGACCGAAATGGAAAGGGAGTCCAGCTCGGCCACAGCAATGCGCGACCGCAGCAAACATCCAATCCAAGTAACAATGGTTTGGTCAGTTCCAAAGTTTGAGCAGGCTTCAGTGATGGAAGCGAAAGAAGTACTATCAAAGGTACCCGTAATACCAAGGAAAGTGCCCACAAGAAACTTCTTAATACTAAGCGATCTTTCAATCCTCGTAACAAGTTCATGCAGCGCAGTTTCACATGATCTCCCAACTCTGTAAGCATGTGAAGTGCTACTGAGTGGGATGACAGATAAGTGATTATCCTTAATACATCTGTCGACAATTCTTTCCAGAGTTTTGAGAAAAGTTGAAGAAAGACTAATAGGGCGAAATGCCTTGGGATCGGTATAATCCATCATTCCAGCTTTCGGAATGAACACAACTCTACTCCTGCTCCAGGACTGTGGAACATATCCAAACGCAAAGCACACTTGGCAGAGTCGAAGTAAATGTTCCTGAATTAAGGGAAACCCATGCTGTAATTAAGTAGGAAAAACACCATCTGGACCACCTGATTTATAAGGTAAGAAGGAGAAAACTCTCCAGTGCAAGGTGTTGAGAGTGACTAGCCTACAGGCTAAGTCCCAGTCAGGTGAATAATCAGTACCATTAGGCTGGGCGTCAGCAACATAGTCATGATTTATAACATTGCACCCAGGGAAATGAACAGAAAGTAGTAGTTCGACAATTTCCTTCCTGGAAGAGGTTAATCTGCCATCAGGAAGTCGCAGCACCTCGTGTCGGCAGGAATCATTTCTAACCAAGGACCTATTAAGTCTGGTGGTCCCAGAGATACTATTAATTTCTTCGCAAAAGCTAATCCAAGAAATCCTACGAGCGGATCTCAGCATTTTCTTAATTCTTTTTGAGCAGAAAGTTATCCCAATCAACCTGAAGGTCAGATCAGAAGAACACCAAAAAGGCTTATTCTGAATTTTTGCTTGGTAATAAGAGGACAAGAGTTTTCGAAGGCTGAAGTGACTGCATGCGTCAAAGATGAGTCTAGCAATTCAATATCCTCAGTCGAACATATCTCACCCAACGAAACCAGCCGAGGTTCCAACTCAAGTGAGAATAACTCCCAGTTGGTAAGCTTCTTATTACGATAAGGTTTAAGAGTAGGTCTTCTAAGATTTAAATTAAACGAGATGCACCTATGGTCGGAGGTGAGAATATCATTGGTTACCCTCCAATTACAGATCAAATCGATAATCGACATGGAGCACAAACTAATGTCAATCACTTCCCTCCTTACTGAATTTATAAAGGTAGGCTCACAGCCTTTGTTAACGATTTCAAGCTGAGATGTGCTCAGGTAATTAAGTAGAGATAAACCCCTATCATTAATATTCGTGCTACCCCATAACGTGTAATGAGCATTAGCATCGCATCCTACCACTAAAGGTAAATGATTTGTCCTGCAACATGAAACAAGGTTGGTGAACTCCTCCGAAGGAGGAGGTGACACCGAATCGTAAGGCAGATACACTGATGCTACCACCAGTGAACCGACTGAGTTCGACGAATTGACAGAGACGAGCACAGCTGCAACGTCCGCTGAACAATATTCATGAATTAGGGTAGCACTAAGATTGTTAGAAATAAATACGCAGGCTCTTACCTTATCATTGGACCCTCTGTAGAGGATTCTGCCACCTACAGGATCCAAACCAGAAACCACAGCGTCAAGCAGATAAGGTTCCTGAATTAAGCAAATGTCTACCTGCGAATCAGCGAGCAGCAACTTAAGCTCAAACGATGCAGCTTTGCTATGGTGTAAGTTGATCTGTTTCAGCACAAGCATAGAAGGCATAATAATGATTACAAGCTAAGGAAACAATCGAGGGTAGGAACCAAACACACGTTCCTGATACAACCTAGACGAAGGTCGTAACTGGAAGCTAGTTTGCTGTTCAACATCGGAATCACACAAGCTAGACCCGAAGCAAGACACGAGGTGGACCCAACGACATTGTTCATATCGAAGATCACTGATTCGCGGTTGGTTACTGGAGGATTCTAACAAGCTGAG
Organism: Tipula unca; assembly: GCA_951394425.1. NCBI lineage: Eukaryota > Metazoa > Arthropoda > Insecta > Diptera > Tipulidae > Tipula > Tipula unca. Next base: position 110,766,606 of record OX596380.1, read on the forward strand.
CGTGAATTCCAGAACTTGTTTTCTACATAGCAAAATACAATGCTTGTTGTAGTTCTCTGTAAAGTAAAAAGTAACATATTTCAATCCAGAACCTACACCATCAAGAATGTAAGGATCCTGAATCACATAAAAATTTGTTTGCGATACTGCACGGAATTTCCTTAGATTAAAAGAAACTGACTTGCAGATGTGCAATTTAATGTGAATAAACATAAGCATGGACATCATAAAAGAAACCAGCAAAGGAGAAGCGAATAATCTACGGGCCAGAGAAAATCTTAAAGATAATCCTGTCTAGTACGTACTGCAAAGAGTATCTGTAACCAGTAATGGTCTCAAAAGATTTTAGATCAACCCCAAATACAATAGCTTGACGCTTAGCCTCGCGCTTGTATCGGACAACCTTCCATCCAATTGTCGACACTGACGGGTTCATTAAACCAATATTGCTCAATACAGCTTTGGGATCCTCCGGAGGACCGGGAACCCAAGTGTATATTAGCAAAGGTGTAGCAGCTCGAATATTCGACTCACCGATATTCGATACTGCTACAACAAAACAAATTAGTGAAATTCAAATATAAATCAACTTATTAGAATTGAGAGTTCACTAACCCATCACACATCCAATAGCCGAACCAATTATCCAATTATTAAGTCGCCTTACTAATTCGACTAATAATCCATTGCACTCAAAATACTAGTGCAATGTTGACCGTCGCCGGCGCATGTGTTCTCTCATCAAAAACGAACACGATGGCGACGTCATCACAATAACACATTCGCATTCGTTTTACACAAGTCAAAACACAAACAGCAAAACAGACAACACGTCTACAAAATACAACGTAAGGCAGCCATTTCCTATTAGTTAAAATTTATAATAAATAATAAAAAATCGCGATAAAAAATATAACGCGTAGCTACATGGTGGTAATAAAAATATATATAATTAATATTAATTATAATAATTATAATTTAAAGGTTATAAAGATAAATAATAATTAATAAATAAATTAAAACTAAAATTATAATCAACGTAGTGTATTGATTTATTGAGAGTCCGAATCGGACACATACGTATATTGAGAACAATAAATACTCAAAATTGGTGACCACGACGTCGGTTTTTACCGAGAAAGAAAAATATAAAAAATTATTACCACATCATTCATACCAAATATAAAAAAAACGCAACCGCGTGGGAAGAAAATAAAACACGTACCAACGTAGGATTTTTGACGTTTTGGATTCGTGCGTAGGGCCATCCCACGTACCAACGAGGGATTTGAATTTTAAAATACGTGCGTAGGGCCATCCCACGTACCAACGAGGGATTTGAATTTTAAAATACGTGCGTAGGGCCATCCCACGTGTCAACGAGGGACAACAAATAACGGTGTAGCGACCTACTCACACCGCAACGAAGCAACAGCAGCAGCAGCAGAAGAAACAGCAACAACAAAGGCAATACAACAAAATAAACCGGTAACAAGTTTTTTTTTAATTTAAACAAAAATATTTTTTTTCTTGTATTAAAAATTTTTATTTGCAATATTTTTTTTATTCAATCATTTTTTCACATTACATTCATTAATTTAACGTAGAATCATTTTTATTTTTTTTCTAACTTAACGTAAAATCAATTTTAATTGTACAATTTTTTATATATATTTTTCACCACCACTTCGTTTACCATCCATAATTTTCACACACTGGTCGGTTTCTCGCTGCACGACCTCCTACCATCATCGCTGTGGTTAAATAATTAAAAAGAATAATAAAAACGGTTTTTCTTAAGACCACAAACCACAACGGTGACATAAAACCCGCTGTTTCAAATTAAATTCGCATGACCTAAAATTTTTTATTATTATACATTTTAACGAGCCCCCCCAATCGCCTGGAAGGACACAAGAACCCTCCTCTATTCGGGGGTATCTCGCACCGGGAGTTAAACCGAAGGAACATCCCGGCCTTCAAATCATTACACGGTAACCATTCCGCCTTATAATTATTTTCATTATTATCAATATTACGAGCCCCCCCAATATAAGGTAGGAAGTAAGGAACTCCATATTCGGGGGTTTTCTCGTCAAACGTACAATATAACAACATAACGAGCCCCCCTCCCAATATAAGGTAGGACGAAAAGAACTCCATATTCGGGGATTTCTCACAGTATTGTACAGTTTTATTTTTTTTATTGTATTGGTTTATCAAAAACAAAATGACAGAAGATGAAGGCGCTAGTCCACAAATAGAGATCGCGGCATCACATCAACGAATCACAATACAAAGAGCAAACACATGGTTTCAGCTGGCCGAAATCCAATTCGGGCTACAAGGCATAACCGCTGACAAATATATGCATAACACTATCAGCTTTGAACCCATAAACATGAGATGTGATCTCGGATTTCCTCCTAAATCCGCCGACGACAAACCAATACAATAAATTAAAGCAAACGCTGCTAGAACGACTAGCACCATCGAGCGAACACCAACTAGAACAATTGCTTTCAGGCCAGCAATTAGGCGACCGCACACCATCTGACGGGTTACGACACATACAAATACTGGCTAACAACAAGAGCTGGTGGCACAGCCCGAATCCTCCATGACACAAATGTTAGCCAGAATTGCCGACAAAATGTATGATGTCATTAACATCCATCAACCAAGCGTCAGTCAAGTCAATGTACCATACCGGCAATCACGTGAACGCAGTGGAGACAGAACTCCCCGTTCAACAACAACAACAACAAACTCACTCGAATCAAGATTGTCGAGAATTGAGTCTAGACTCGACGGGCTATTCCGAGGTCGAAGCCGTTCGCGTGGGCGACGAGCTCCTTCACAAAACAGAACCTGCAGTCCCAGCAACAACACGTACCGACATGGTAAATGCTGGTTCCACGCAAAATTTGGTAGAGCCGTGCGAAAATGCACGCCACCGTGCAACTTCAACACGTCGCAACCATCGACGTCTGCGGCCACCGTATAATGGACATTGACGACCAAAAAAACTTTTAAAGTCACGGGTTGAGAGTGTCACACCTCCCCTGACAACAACTTATACGTCCCGTTTGTTTGTGTACGATAGACACAACCAACTCACCTACTTAGTCGACACTGGCGACTTTTCGGTTATTCCAGCAATGAATTTCAAAATGAATTATACATTATCAAATCGAAATTCAGATCTAGTCTTATTGGCTGCCAATGGTTCAATCATCCACACGTACTGCACAAAATTGCTTAACGTGGATATCGGACTCAAACTAACCTTCACGCATGCTTTCATACTAGCTGCAGTGAACCGTCCGATCATTGGCGCCGATTTTCTAAGCAAATTCGGACTGCTTGTCGATGTCAAAAACAAACGGCTGATTGATCCAGCTACAAAGCTGTCAATAAACGCCACAATGGTTCGTGCACAACACACCAACACCGATCCATTTCAACATCGACAACGGCTACGGCACTCTGCTCAAAACGTACCCACTACTTACAGCAGAGCCGAACTACAAAATGCCGGTCCGACACAACGTGGTACATCACATCGTCACGGAAAACCATCTTCCCGTGTCGAGACCACGCAGACTAAATCCGGTGCGTCACAAAGCTGCACAAGCAGAATTTCAGCATATGGTGGAATTAGGAATTTGTCGAACATCGACATCTTCCGTTTCTTGTCCATTACACATGGTCAAGAAGAAAGATCAAGACTGGAGGCCATGTGGGGACTATCGGCGTTTAAACACGGTTACGATACCGGATCGCTACCCGATACCCCACATTCAAAACTTCACCATGCACTTGCATGGCTGCAAAGTTTTCTCCAAACTTGATCTCATCAGAGGTTATCACCACATTCCCGTGGCACCTGAAGACGTTTTCAAAACGGCAATCACAACTCCATTTGGCCTCTTCGAATACACCCGAATGCCATTTGGATTACGCAATGCCGCACAAACGTTTCAGCGCTTCATGAACGAAGTGGTTCGAGATCTCGACTTCGTTTTCGTCTACATAGACGACATTCTTGTGGCATCTCAGACTGAGGAGCAACACAAACTCCATCTGGAAACACTTTTCCAACGACTTGTCGAGTTTGATGTACACATCAAGAGCTCAAAATGCGTCTTCGGCGCATCCACTCTTGATTTCCTCAGCCACAAGATCACCGCTAATGGCATCCTTCCTTCACAAGAACGAATCAATGCCATTAAAGAATTCCCAGCTCCAACATCAATCAAGAGTATTCAGCGATTCATCGGCATGGTAAACTACTACCACCGATTCATACCAAAGCTCGTAGAAATACTCAACTCATTTTTTCACATTACATTCATTAATTTAACGTAGAATCATTTTTATTTTTTTTCTAACTTAACGTAAAATCAATTTTAATTGTACAATTTTTTATATATATTTTTCACCACCACTTCGTTTACCATCCATAATTTTCACACACTGGTCGGTTTCTCGCTGCACGCCCTCCTATCATCGCTGTGGTTAAATAATTAAAAAGAATAATAAAAACGGTTTTTCTTAAGACCACAAACCACAACGGTGACATAAAACCCGCTGTTTCAAATTAAATTCGCATGACCTAAAATTTTTTATTATTATACATTTTAACGAGCCCCCCCAATCGCCTGGAAGGACACAAGAACCCTCCTCTATTCGGGGGTATCTCGCACCGGGAGTTAAACCGAAGGAACATCCCGGCCTTCAAATCATTACACGGTAACCATTCCGCCTTATAATTATTTTCATTATTATCAATATTACGAGCCCCCCCAATATAAGGTAGGAAGTAAGGAACTCCATATTCGGGGGTTTTCTCGTCAAACGTACAATATAACAACATAACGAGCCCCCCTCCCAATATAAGGTAGGACGAAAAGAACTCCATATTCGGGGATTTCTCACAGTATTGTACAGTTTTATTTTTTTTATTGTATTGGTTTATCAAAAACAAAATGACAGAAGATGAAGGCGCTAGTCCACAAATAGAGATCGCGGCATCACATCAACGAATCACAATACAAAGAGCAAACACATGGTTTCAGCTGGCCGAAATCCAATTCGGGCTATAAGGCATAACCGCTGACAAATATATGCATAACACTATCAGCTTTGAACCCATAAACATGAGATGTGATCTCGGATTTCCTCCTAAATCCGCCGACGACAAACCAATACAATAAATTAAAGCAAACGCTGCTAGAACGACTAGCACCATCGAGCGAACACCAACTAGAACAATTGCTTTCAGGCCAGCAATTAGGCGACCGCACACCATCTGACGGGTTACGACACATACAAATACTGGCTAACAACAAGAGCTGGTGGCACAGCCCGAATCCTCCATGACACAAATGTTAGCCAGAATTGCCGACAAAATGTATGATGTCATTAACATCCATCAACCAAGCGTCAGTCAAGTCAATGTACCATACCGGCAATCACGTGAACGCAGTGGAGACAGAACTCCCCGTTCAACAACAACAACAACAAACTCACTCGAATCAAGATTGTCGAGAATTGAGTCTAGACTCGACGGGCTATTCCGAGGTCGAAGCCGTTCGCGTGGGCGACGAGCTCCTTCACAAAACAGAACCTGCAGTCCCAGCAACAACACGTACCGACATGGTAAATGCTGGTTCCACGCAAAATTTGGTAGAGCCGTGCGAAAATGCACGCCACCGTGCAACTTCAACACGTCGCAACTATCGACGTCTGCGGCCACCGTATAATGGACATTGACGACCAAAAAAACTTTTAAAGTCACGGGTTGAGAGTGTCACACCTCCCCTGACAACAACTTATACGTCCCGTTTGTTTGTGTACGATAGACACAACCAACTCACCTACTTAGTCGACACTGGCGACTTTTCGGTTATTCCAGCAATGAATTTCAAAATGAATTATACATTATCAAATCGAAATTCAGATCTAGTCTTATTGGCTGCCAATGGTTCAATCATCCACACGTACTGCACAAAATTGCTTAACGTGGATATCGGACTCAAACTAACCTTCACGCATGCTTTCATACTAGCTGCAGTGAACCGTCCGATCATTGGCGCCGATTTTCTAAGCAAATTCGGACTGCTTGTCGATGTCAAAAACAAACGGCTGATTGATCCAGCTACAAAGCTGTCAATAAACGCCACAATGGTTCGTGCACAACACACCAACACCGATCCATTTCAACATCGACAACGGCTACGGCACTCTGCTCAAAACGTACCCACTACTTACAGCAGAGCCGAACTACAAAATGCCGGTCCGACACAACGTGGTACATCACATCGTCACGGAAAACCATCTTCCCGTGTCGAGACCACGCAGACTAAATCCGGTGCGTCACAAAGCTGCACAAGCAGAATTTCAGCATATGGTGGAATTAGGAATTTGTCGAACATCGACATCTTCCGTTTCTTGTCCATTACACATGGTCAAGAAGAAAGATCAAGACTGGAGGCCATGTGGGGACTATCGGCGTTTAAACACGGTTACGATACCGGATCGCTACCCGATACCCCACATTCAAAACTTCACCATGCACTTGCATGGCTGCAAAGTTTTCTCCAAACTTGATCTCATCAGAGGTTATCACCACATTCCCGTGGCACCTGAAGACGTTTTCAAAACGGCAATCACAACTCCATTTGGCCTCTTCGAATACACCCGAATGCCATTTGGATTACGCAATGCCGCACAAACGTTTCAGCGCTTCATGAACGAAGTGGTTCGAGATCTCGACTTCGTTTTCGTCTACATAGACGACATTCTTGTGGCATCTCAGACTGAGGAGCAACACAAACTCCATCTGGAAACACTTTTCCAACGACTTGTCGAGTTTGATGTACACATCAAGAGCTCAAAATGCGTCTTCGGCGCATCCACTCTTGATTTCCTCAGCCACAAGATCACCGCTAATGGCATCCTTCCTTCACAAGAACGAATCAATGCCATTAAAGAATTCCCAGCTCCAACATCAATCAAGAGTATTCAGCGATTCATCGGCATGGTAAACTACTACCACCGATTCATACCAAAGCTCGTAGAAATACTCAACTCATTTTTTCACATTACATTCATTAATTTAACGTAGAATCATTTTTATTTTTTTTCTAACTTAACGTAAAATCAATTTTAATTGTACAATTTTTTATATATATTTTTCACCACCACTTCGTTTACCATCCATAATTTTCACACACTGGTCGGTTTCTCGCTGCACGCCCTCCTATCATCGCTGTGGTTAAATAATTAAAAAGAATAATAAAAACGGTTTTTCTTAAGACCACAAACCACAACGGTGACATAAAACCCGCTGTTTCAAATTAAATTCGCATGACCTAAAATTTTTTATTATTATACATTTTAACGAGCCCCCCCAATCGCCTGGAAGGACACAAGAACCCTCCTCTATTCGGGGGTATCTCGCACCGGGAGTTAAACCGAAGGAACATCCCGGCCTTCAAATCATTACACGGTAACCATTCCGCCTTATAATTATTTTCATTATTATCAATATTACGAGCCCCCCCAATATAAGGTAGGAAGTAAGGAACTCCATATTCGGGGGTTTTCTCGTCAAACGTACAATATAACAACATAACGAGCCCCCCTCCCAATATAAGGTAGGACGAAAAGAACTCCATATTCGGGGATTTCTCACAGTATTGTACAGTTTTATTTTTTTTATTGTATTGGTTTATCAAAAACAAAATGACAGAAGATGAAGGCGCTAGTCCACAAATAGAGATCGCGGCATCACATCAACGAATCACAATACAAAGAGCAAACACATGGTTTCAGCTGGCCGAAATCCAATTCGGGCTATAAGGCATAACCGCTGACAAATATATGCATAACACTATCAGCTTTGAACCCATAAACATGAGATGTGATCTCGGATTTCCTCCTAAATCCGCCGACGACAAACCAATACAATAAATTAAAGCAAACGCTGCTAGAACGACTAGCACCATCGAGCGAACACCAACTAGAACAATTGCTTTCAGGCCAGCAATTAGGCGACCGCACACCATCTGACGGGTTACGACACATACAAATACTGGCTAACAACAAGAGCTGGTGGCACAGCCCGAATCCTCCATGACACAAATGTTAGCCAGAATTGCCGACAAAATGTATGATGTCATTAACATCCATCAACCAAGCGTCAGTCAAGTCAATGTACCATACCGGCAATCACGTGAACGCAGTGGAGACAGAACTCCCCGTTCAACAACAACAACAACAAACTCACTCGAATCAAGATTGTCGAGAATTGAGTCTAGACTCGACGGGCTATTCCGAGGTCGAAGCCGTTCGCGTGGGCGACGAGCTCCTTCACAAAACAGAACCTGCAGTCCCAGCAACAACACGTACCGACATGGTAAATGCTGGTTCCACGCAAAATTTGGTAGAGCCGTGCGAAAATGCACGCCACCGTGCAACTTCAACACGTCGCAACTATCGACGTCTGCGGCCACCGTATAATGGACATTGACGACCAAAAAAACTTTTAAAGTCACGGGTTGAGAGTGTCACACCTCCCCTGACAACAACTTATACGTCCCGTTTGTTTGTGTACGATAGACACAACCAACTCACCTACTTAGTCGACACTGGCGACTTTTCGGTTATTCCAGCAATGAATTTCAAAATGAATTATACATTATCAAATCGAAATTCAGATCTAGTCTTATTGGCTGCCAATGGTTCAATCATCCACACGTACTGCACAAAATTGCTTAACGTGGATATCGGACTCAAACTAACCTTCACGCATGCTTTCATACTAGCTGCAGTGAACCGTCCGATCATTGGCGCCGATTTTCTAAGCAAATTCGGACTGCTTGTCGATGTCAAAAACAAACGGCTGATTGATCCAGCTACAAAGCTGTCAATAAACGCCACAATGGTTCGTGCACAACACACCAACACCGATCCATTTCAACATCGACAACGGCTACGGCACTCTGCTCAAAACGTACCCACTACTTACAGCAGAGCCGAACTACAAAATGCCGGTCCGACACAACGTGGTACATCACATCGTCACGGAAAACCATCTTCCCGTGTCGAGACCACGCAGACTAAATCCGGTGCGTCACAAAGCTGCACAAGCAGAATTTCAGCATATGGTGGAATTAGGAATTTGTCGAACATCGACATCTTCCGTTTCTTGTCCATTACACATGGTCAAGAAGAAAGATCAAGACTGGAGGCCATGTGGGGACTATCGGCGTTTAAACACGGTTACGATACCGGATCGCTACCCGATACCCCACATTCAAAACTTCACCATGCACTTGCATGGCTGCAAAGTTTTCTCCAAACTTGATCTCATCAGAGGTTATCACCACATTCCCGTGGCACCTGAAGACGTTTTCAAAACGGCAATCACAACTCCATTTGGCCTCTTCGAATACACCCGAATGCCAATTGGATTACGCAATGCCGCACAAACGTTTCAGCGCTTCATGAACGAAGTGGTTCGAGATCTCGACTTCGTTTTCGTCTACATAGACGACATTCTTGTGGCATCTCAGACTGAGGAGCAACACAAACTCCATCTGGAAACACTTTTCCAACGACTTGTCGAGTTTGATGTACACATCAAGAGCTCAAAATGCGTCTTCGGCGCATCCACTCTTGATTTCCTCAGCCACAAGATCACCGCTAATGGCATCCTTCCTTCACAAGAACGAATCAATGCCATTAAAGAATTCCCAGCTCCAACATCAATCAAGAGTATTCAGCGATTCATCGGCATGGTAAACTACTACCACCGATTCATACCAAAGCTCGTAGAAATACTCAACTCAATTCACAGCCACCTGGCAGTACTACTACGTAAGCCCAAAACCGCCAAGAACTTCTCTTGGCCTGACGAATGTCAACACGCATTCACGTCATTCAAGGCTGAATTGGCAAAAACAACACTCTTGTCACTTCCACTGAGCGACTCAAAGCTCAGCATAACTACTGATGCATCAAACACTGCTGTCGGAGCAGTGATGCACCAGTACAATGACAAGTGTTGGGAGCCCCTGGGATTCTTCTCAAAGAAGCTCTCAGATGCCGAAAAGAAATACTCTGCATTCGATCGGGAATTACTCGCAATATATCTAGCAATCAAACACTTCAGATATTTTGTCGAGGGTCGGGACTTCACAATTTACACCGACCACAAACCTCTAACTCGAGCAATTCAGTCTAAAACTGAACGCAATCCAAGGCAAGCACGCCACTTGGATTATATTAGTCAATTTACCACGGACATTCAGCATGTTACACATTACAGCAAACGAAACGGCCACAGTCGAGACTCACTTCGACTGCAATAAGATCGCATAAGCGCAAAAAGCAGACTTGGAACTTCAGAATTTACTTTCTGGTTCCGCTTGTCACGGGTGTAAATCGCCCGTACATCGCAGAGCAACTACGTCGAACCATCTTTGACACATTAAACGGTATCTCATATCCTGGTGTCCGCGCAACTCGTAAATTGATTACTGTTCGATACTTTTGGCCAAGCATAAACAAAGACGTGACCCATTGGGCACAAGCATGCTTATCTTGCCAAAAATCAAAAGTCCAGCGACACACAAAATCGCCTCTTGGGCAATTCGCAATTCCACCTGGTCGATTTGAACATATTCATTTGGATGTCGTAGGACCACTTCCTCCATCCAATGGATACACATATTTACTCACCTGTGTCGATCGTTTCACTCGATGGCCAGAAGCGTACTGCATGAGCGACATGTCTGCAGCAACCATTGCCACCACATTTGTACAAAACTACGTATCACGATTTGGCGTTCCACTTGACATCACAACTGATCAAGGAACCCCATTCGAGTCGAAGCTTTTCTCGGAGTTAACGAAACTCCTCGGCTCACATCGGATACGTACAACGGCTTACCACCCGCAAGCCAATGGCATGGTTGAACGTTTCCACCGCCAGCTCAAAGCTGCTCTCAAGGCCCGAGGCAACACAATTCACTGGAGCTCCGAAGTACCAATCGTTCTACTTGGTATTCGAGCAACGTGTAACGAGTCATTGCTACAATTACAAACGGTTGATCACCCCTGAACTAAACATTAATTATGCGCACGGTTTTGGTATGAAAGATTTTTCTGGATGACTAGCGGTAGAAAATAAATTCTGGTTTATCGATGATGAAAAAAAAAATGAGGAAGAGAAAAGTTACAACGGGCGTTGTGGGCTATAAAAGAAAAATTTTGTTACCATGCGGGGGATTATTACTTTTGATCGCGTGATTTGCGGATCAAGAGAGAAGTTTGTATTTAACAATGTAAAAGAAAACAATTTTATGGTTATTATTATATCGTATTTATTTAATTTATATTACCTGTTTTTTTTGGAATTTGTTAAATTGTGTAAAAGTAATGTAATAAAATTCGATAGTTTTCATATGATATTAAATATCGTTATAATTAATAATAATACAATTACTAAATATATTAATAATAAATAAATTAATTTAAATTATTTGTGCAAGCAACATTTAAAAAAATTATCTTTATGAAATATACTATTTTCATAACTTAATTTACTATTTTCATAAATTAAATGTTTAAAAGTCAACAATTAAAAAACTATGTACCTATATTGAAAATATTTTGTGAAACTATATAGTGTTTGTGAAAAACGGAATTGTTACCGGAATTTTTGAACAGACCTGTTATTTGGTAAAAATTAATCGCAATACGTGTGCTCTATTTATATTTATTTGATAAACTATAAATCACACTTAATTAAAATTACAAATAATAAATAATCATATAAATAAATATATAAACAATTCATTGATAAATATAATAAATAAATTAGTGCCTAATAATCATATAAAAATATAACATGTACTAGTATGTGCACATAAAATCCCGTGTTACTTAATTAAAATATCAGTACGGTGAAATGTACTAAAGTGCAAATGAACAAAAATACAAAGAAACAAACAGGGAATGAAAAATTAAGTGATTTAAATAACATTGTCTAGTACAAAAATACAAAGAAACAAACAGGGAATGAAAAATTACGTGATTTAAATAACATTGTCTAGTGAAATAGTGATGAATGAAAGCATACAATACGACGTATGCATAAGATAAAATTTGTACATTTATGGACTTGAAAAATAAATTTTATACAAGTTATGAGATTAGTACAAAACATTTTAAATTGAACTAAAATTTATTTGAAAATCAAATAAAATTAATGTGGTGTATATCACATGATAGTCATTTAACCGTTAAAACAGTATTAAAAAACCACGGACATTTAAAAATCATAGCGTCGATTCGCGTAAAGCTCAGTTAATGTTTTTTTTTTGTTGCATGGTTTCATTTAGTTATTTAATGATTATATAGTTTCATTTCTATCCAAATAATTATATTTAGATTAAGTAATCAATATTGTTAAGTTATATTAACCCCTACTAACCTAAATTAGATATGTTAGAAATTGTTTTCTTTCTAAATTAATAATTTTTGATCGCCATTTTCTTTTTCTTAATAAATTTACATTATGATTTTACAATGAAAATAATTCGAGTACAACGAAAATAATTCGAGTACAACGGGCCTGATCAACGCTTTGTAAAGCTTCAGCTTCACGGCACTTGATAAGTGTTTAGATTTTAGCAGTGGCCTTAGAGGATATAAAGAACGACTGCCAGCTGCCAGCCGCACTTTAATATCCTCACCCACACTACTGTGTGCCATTGTCTCTAAAACCAGAGATCAGGTATTTCGTTTTGGACTCATTGATCTGGAGTCCAACAGAAGCTGAAAACTCTACAAGCGGATCAAGTATTTCTTTCACTCCGTTGCTATTCAGTCCAATCACGCATATGTCATCTGCATATGCAAGCACTTGATTGGACTGGCGATATAAGATGTTGCGCTGAGGTGTTTCAGTTTTACGAAAGATGTACTCCAACATGAGATTAAAGAGTATCGGGGACAGAGCATCTCCCTGCCGAACACCCGAGTTAACTGCAAAAATTGTCGATAGCCTGTTCTCAACTTTAACACAGCATTGAGACTGCGTCACTGTCATCCTACACAGTCGTACCAATTTTGTTGGCATTCCTAGGTATTCCAGGGCAGACCACAAACTCTCTCGATTGATCGAGTCGTAGGCCTGCCGGAAATCCAGGAAAACCTGATGTACGGAGATGGATGTCTCATAATATTTAGATAGAATCATCCGCAGCGAAAAGACCTGATCAGTGACTGATCGATTCGGACGAAATCCTCCCTGATAGTCACCAACCAAGCCCTCCGCCAGAGGAGTGATTCTATCCAATAAAATGTATGACAGTAATTTGTATGCTGTGCAAAGGAGAGCTATACTGCGATAATTCTCACACTTCAAGCGGTCTCCCTTCTTGAAGATGGGGCATATCGCGGCCACTTTCCATTCATCAGGCATAACTTCGGTTCGCCATACTAATCGAATAAGGTCGAAAAGACAGTTCCACAACTAGCTCTACTACTGCTACTCGAATCCGTTGTAGTTTTCCTGGTTGCTATACCGGTTGTGTATATGCTGTATGGCAGTGTTTTCCAATGGTTGATGGATGATTGTGTTGAGTTTCATTGTGCTGAGTTGTTGTTCTAAGTTATTAACTTCGTTTGCTTGAGGATGGTTTTGGTAGTGTTCCGTTTCTTAGGAGTTTGCTTTTGCATTCGGCGAATGTGTGTCCTTTTGTAACTTTGCAGTATGAGCAGTATTTAGGAGGTCTCTCTTAAAAATTGGAATTTGTAGGTTGTCGATAGTTTGTGAAGTTGAGCTGAGGTGGTGTGTACCTTGTTTGTCTTGTGGTAGTGTTTGATTGTTGTTTTGATTGGTTCTTTAAGTAGTTTTGATTGTTATGTTGTCTATGTTGTTGCATTTGGTGGAGTTTGGTAGTGTGGTCGATTTTGTGGGTTTACTGTGCGATATTGGTATTGTATGTTTTGGTATTGTATGTTTTTTGGTATCCGTATGTCCCATGTGTGATTCGGTCTTTGGCAGTGGTTGCATATTATTTGATATTTTTTTGTTGATGTCTCCATGTGTTGATTTTGTTGTGGTTGTCGGAAGTCCACCTGTGATTGTGTTATTGTTGTATGCTGGGTTGGTTCTTCAGTTACCATAATTAACATCTTCTGAATTTTTTCTGTTTTTTCGATTATTTTATCTATATTTGTTGCTACTTTTTCTTTTCGTATCGTGTTTGTTAGTCCCTTTTTAAATATTTCTACACCATTTGTGTCGATGTGTTTCGCATAAATGTCATGGAGGTTGTTTAAACTTTAAAGCTTCGCGTAATCTGTATCCGTATTTTTTATTGATCCTGTGTAATTGGTTTCTAGTTCACTGAGCGAGTATGTCGGAGCGAACATGTTACGTAATGTGGTTTCGCATAAATGTCATGGAGGTTGTTTAGTCCGTATTTCGTTTTGTAACCGATTTTATAAACTTTAAAGCTTCGCGTAATCTGTATCCGTATTTTTTATTGATCCTGTGTAATTGGTTTCTAGTTCACTGAGCGAGTATGTCGGAGCGAACATGTTACGTAATGTGGTTTCGCATAAATGTCATGGAGGTTGTTTAGTCCGTATTTCGTTTTGTAACCGATTTTATAAACTTTAAAGCTTCGCGTAATCTGTATCCGTATTTTTTATTGATCCTGTGTAATTGGTTTCTAGTTCACTGAGCGAGTATGTCGGAGCGAACATGTTACGTAATGTGGTTTTGAATGTTTGATAGTCTTCTATTTGTCTATTTGTTCCCGTTAGTCTGAATTTAATTATTTGGATGAACTCTGCTTTTTCTTCGTTGGTTTGCAGCCCGTTGTAAATGTTGTCTGCAGTTCCAAAAATGTTTGCCAAGCTGGTTGCTCTGCTTGTGTTGGGTCAGTTTTATCACCGCTAAATCCTGGGTCGAAGCTGGCTACTCTTTGTTATATTCTTTGTCCGTCCATTTCGTGTGTTTGTTGTGTACAGGCTGTGGTTGTGGTATCAGTGTGAATTATGACTGCAGGTTGTGTTTCAGTTAGTGGTTGTTCGTGTGTGGTTTGTCTTGTAGGAGTGTTTATTGTTCTATCGTCGTCGGTCCTGTTTTGATTCTAATTGGTTTGGAACTTTTGGTACGTTGTGTGGACTGGTTGATTGGAGTGTTGTTAGTTTCTTAACTACTGGGTTTGTGATTTTATTTGTTGGTATATTGTGGTGTTTGGATGGAGACCGCGCTGTTAAGTTAGATTTTGATGCGAATGGGGGTTTATTTGACATATGAATTCTACAGCGCCAATGTTATAATGGGAGTATTAAATATATAAAGGAAGAATCCCAATGTTATAAACGGCGTATGTGTGGTAATATGTCTATGTTATAACAATCGTAAAGGTTATAAATGTTATATGGAGAATTATAACGGGAATATTTATGTTATAAGAGATGTATGTTTTTGGTGGTGTTGTTATAAAAATTATATGAATATTGTATGAGAAGACTCTAATTGGAAATCTAAGCCAATTAATGTTAGCAAGATTTTGAGTCAATACGACGTTACTAGAAAAAGAGAAAACAGCGCAGACACTTACAGTTTTCTCGTCGTTTTGCAAAGACCTCTAGCTGACCTCGTATTAACGGTGCCCTAGTTGTTAGTACGTTGGTTTTAATTTTATCGATATCCGCTTGCCTCTGGTGGGGGCTATGACGGTATCAATGATTTTATTATACTTACTTGTATTTTGCAGAATCCTTGTCAAATGTTAGCACTGGTAAAACACTGATAATTTGAATATTAAGTTAATTTTATTTTATTAAAATTTTTAAATATGAATAAGTTATATTTATTGGATAATATTAAGAATTAAGTGCTCTAAGATTAAATTTTTGAATTTTAATTGTTCTAAGATTAAATATTAACTGCTACTTGATTTGATACTAATGCCGAATTTTAATTGCTCTAATACTAAATATTAACTGCTTCTTATGTTATACATTTTTGAACTATTTATACTAATTTTCTACAGGTTAATTGAATTTAAAAATTATTTCTTACAATTAATTTCATTAATCTGCATTTTATGTTTGTAACATAAGTGGCTATTGCAATTAGGTGTTATTAAGCTCGGTGCATTAACCTTATTTTGCGACGTTAGTATTTTATTTCATTTTTCAGGCGCGCGTGTGTTTATTCGAGTTTATTGTAATTGAAGAATTTAATTGTAATTTTTCTTGCAGTTTAGCCATTTATGTTTACAGATTTACATTGTTATTTAGATTATTACTTTTTATTTTATTTAATAAATACCTATTGCACACTAATGATCTCTCTGTATTAGAAAACAACACTGTGGCGATCTTTGCTGATGACACGGCAATCTTAGCTGTTGGAGATAGCAACGAAGAATCAACCCAGAATTTACAGTTAGCTATTACTCAAATACATAACTGGACCAAAAGATGGCGAATTAAACTTAACAAAACTAAATCAGTTCACATCAATTTTACAAACAAACGACGAACATATTCCGGTTACAATTAATCAAGAAATAATACCGTATGCCAACATGGCTAAGTATCTTGGCATGACACTAGATGCAAAACTACGATGGAAAGCATAACTCAAAAAGAAAAGTGAAGAACTAGGGCTTAAATATAGAAAGATGTATTAGCTGATAGGAAGGAGCTCCGCTCTATCAACATACAACAAACTTCTATTATATAAACAAATATTAAAACCGGTTTGGACTTATGGTATCCAACTTTGTGGTTGTACCAAACAGAGCGATCATCCAAAGATTTCATAACAAAGTATTAAGGAACATCATTGATGCACCAAAATGCACTGAGACATAGGCAAAGGCTCGAACAACATGTTAACACTGAGGCAACTAAGCTGTTGCAACACAGATACTGTACGTAAGCTCAAACGAACTAAACCTTTTGAGCTGGTGTAATTGCTAGTGTAAACAGCGTAATGCTGATCTTAAATCCACAATAACGATGTGGTTTAATTCAATTTATCAGACACTATGGAACACCAGTGGGAAGAAGCCCTATAGATTAATACAACATAGTAAATTAACCCAGGTGACTAGATTGTTATAATTGTTTATTTAAAATATTTAAATAAAATTGAAAAAAAAAAAAAAAAAATTAATTGAATTTGGTTCAGGGTTGTGTAACACGCTATAGAAACATGTTGCAACGTTATTTCTTTGGTCAATTGCACGAGGGAGACATTAATGATATGTGGTTTCAACAAACGGTGCGACATGCCACACAGCGGGTCTAACAATCGACTTATTGAAATTGAAATTCGATGAACGTGTTATATCCTGAAATGGTCCTGTCGATTAGCCGGCTAGATCGTGTGATTTAATACTTGTAGACTTTTTTTATGAGGCTACTTTAAATCATTGGTCTATGCCAACAAGCCGCCGTCGTTAGAGGAACTTAGAGCCAATATTGAACGAGAGATAGCAGCCATTTCCATCGAAATGTGTGGCCGAGTCATCGAAAATTCAACGAATCGAAACCTGCAAACGTGTCAGTGGACATATGAACAGTGTCAAATTCCATACATAAATATTTTGAATTTACTTCAAGCCAATAAAAAAATTTACGAAATATCTCAAATGGTTTGCGTTTTATTTAAAAAAAAAGTTGTCAAGTCCTTATTGGAAAACCCTAAGACGTATAGATATTCACACATTTTCAAAAAAGATGTGGAGGAACACAGATAATATTATTTTGGTTGAATATGATTTCAAATTCAGGAACATGCCCATAAAATATTCCAAAGTGTAAACAGTAAGCTGGAAAAAACCAAAAATATGAAATATAAAATATAAAAACCACTCAATTTGGCAGAAAACCAAATATTAGGCCCAAACCGCAACCAAGAGGAATCGAAACAGAAATTAAAAATGTAAATTTGAAAACTTTTGAAACTAATAGGAACATAAAAAGAAATAAAAATAAAATAATAAGAATTAAATAAAATTGATTGTAAATCTGAAATTAAGGATTTGAACAATTACTCCATATTACTTATAAAAAACCATAAATTTAAAGTTCAAATAGGAAACTATAAATTTAACTAATTTAGAATTAACAAGAGTCCTTTAAAAAACTAGTTATTAGATTTTAGAAGATATTCAGGACGCGATACTCAGAACTAAAATCGAATTAACAAGCAGAAAAATCCTCTCACTTAAAGAGATTTTATCAATCAAGGTGAGTTCGCGAGGTCGGATATAACCATAGCTATTTACATCCGAGGTCTAAACCAATAAAATCACCAAAAAAGTTCATCCATAACCAAAAAAATTCATCAATTTCCCCACTTTCAAGTTAAAATATTTTTATCTTACGGTCGGATGTAAATAGCTAGGTTAAATATCCGGCCTAACGAACTCACCTTCAAGGATCTACTAGTCAACCAAGGTGTAGCCATATCATTACCAGATGAAGCACTTCAATATGTAATCCCGAAAGTAGCAATGAATAACGAAACACTTACATTTTACAAGTACCAAAATTAGCAGAGACACCGTGATTTGATGATTCTACAGCAATGATGATTATACCACTAACTATCAACAGGATAATAAGAAATTATACTCAATATCTAGTCAAGGCGAAACAAAAACTGTTTACAACCTCCAATCACAAAAGTTTCCTACAGAATCATTCGGAGATAAAAGAGTTTCAAGATGATTCCATTAAACCACTAGTAATGGGGACAAAAAGTAATTGCAACGTAACATCAAAAATCGAAACAACAACACCACCTATTACAAAGGATACAATTCTCATAGATATTTCCAAAGGGGAGATATTATCATCAGATTGCGGGCTGAACAACCGTTCGCTAAAAGGTAATTTCCTTATAACATTTTGGAATTACACAATCTTATTCAAGCATAAAGTATTCGAGTCATACGAAATCAAAACCGAAACACAAGAAATCCATGGGGCACTCCATAATCTGCAAATAAATCATCTAATTAATACAATCGACGTCGAATTAATAAACGAACAAAACATCCAAAAAAGGAAACAAATACAACACATGCATTTAAAGAAAAGCGAACACCGAAATTGGATGTGGTCACTTTTGGGCGGAGTGTCATTATCATCAATTTCCATAATAATAGAAATCCTGTATATAAATCCCAAACGTAAACGTTGATCTAGAAAATTCAGATACACTTCGGACATCAACACCAAGTAATCAACAGAATGCTGTATATTCAACCTTATTAGAAAAAACTGAAATATTCAACCCCAGGAGGAGTTATATTCCCTTAAGTAGCTGAATAGACAGTTCCCACACAACATCATACGACATTCCATTCGACACAAGCAAGATGTCAAATGATAATGCTGACGAACAGAATATATGAAGAAATAACTGATAACGCGATCACAGCAGCACGTTGCACTATACCGGGTGTTTTTTTTAAACTGAGACGATCAAATATCTCGAAAAATAGCCACTCTACGGAAAAAATGTCCATAATCAAAATTCAATCATACCGCGGGGGAAATACATTAGTGCAAAAAAAAAAGTCCCTCCACCCCCGCTTTGTAGGTGGGGCGGGGGTAACTTTTAAACTAAGATAGGAAGCCATATTTTTTATTGCAGACACGGATTCTACGACTAAAAGTACGTATGATTTGAATAAAATATTTTGTTCGGTTCATGATAGATGGCGTTG
>OX596380.1:110791398-110798450 GCA_951394425.1 Tipula unca
TTTTTTCATGGAATATTTTGTAATTTTCGATAGCGGAGATTTTTATCAACAATAGTGATTGAAATAATAATTATTCGATTAATTATAAATTGCTATTAAAATTATGCATCCGTAAAAAAATAAAGTGTTTATAAAGTCAACAAAAAGAAAAATGGATACCGCCAAAACAACACCGGACCCCCGCTCAAGTACACGGACACGAGATTTAGGATCGGCACGTGGAACGTGCAATCACTAAGGAAACCAGGAGCGTTAGAGGGCCTAATCACGTGCATGAAGGAGTATCGGCTGGAACTCGTTGCTCTTCAAGAAACTCGCTGGCCTAAAAGTGGAGACCATGTGTCCCAGGGCTATACGTTGTTCTACAGTGGAGATGACCTCGGAAATCTTGGAGCTGGATTTCTTCTTGGGCCGCAGGTAAAGAACGCTGTTTTGGATTTCCAAGCAGTCAATAACCGATTATGTAAGCTTCGCTTGCGCATGAAGTTAGCTAACCTGTCGATAATTTGTGTACATGCGCCCACAGAAGTCAGCCAGCCCCAAGATAAAGACTCATTTTACAATGACTTGGACGATCTGATGGGATCTATACCCGAACACGATGTTAGAATGGTAATTGGGGACTTTAATGCTAGAGCTGGCAGAAATCAGACCGACTTGTGTGAAAACATAGGTCCGTACTCCCGACACGAAACTGCGACCGATAATGATGAGAGAATGATGTACTTTGCGGTTGCTCATGATCTTAGAGTAGCAAGCACATTCTTCCCTCACAAACACATACATCTAGAGACATGGACACATCCTCGCGGAACTTCCCGCAGCCAAATTGACCATGTGTTAGTTTCTAAAGGACGGGCTCAGGTTGTGCAGGATGTGAGAACTTATCGGTCAGCAACCAAATACGTAGGCAGCGATCATCATTTGGTCGCTGCACAGCTACGATGGAAGTTTTCGTACAGGTCTGGGAACACAGCGAAACGCATGGTACGTTTCGACTGTGAAGGTCTGATAAATGAAGATCAAAAGAAACGATATCAGGATCTTGTCAGCGACAACATTAATGAAGCTAATTACCAGTCTGACTGCGTGAACTCTGCCTGGGGGGTACTGAAAACTTCGGTTGTCAGTGCTGCTCAACAGACTTTAGGTATAGTGAAAGTCAGACCCAAGAATGATTGGTTTGATGACGAGTGTCGTCTTGCAGTTGAACAACAAAATATAGCCCATAATGAAGTGCAACAACGTCTCACAATCGCGAGGAAAAACAAGGCTGCTCTTGCAAGAAGGGCAGCTAAGCGGATTTGTAGACGGAAGAAGCGAGAATGGTGGAAGGCCGAGGTTCTGAAAGTACAACAACTCAGTAATGAGCGCAGTTCGCGTAATTTCTTTAAAGGAATTACTGGACTGAACCATACTTTCAGGCCTACGTCAACCGCCATTCGGGACCGGGATGGAAACCTCTGTGTCAACATCGACGCAGTACTTGACGCATGGAGTGGATACTTTACTGACCTGCTTGATGTCCATCATGCGTCACAGACTGTTGTTGAGCCACCTCTAATACAGACTGCGGAGATTTGCACTGAGGACCCATCCCATGAGGAATTCACTAAAGCCATGCAGAGATTGAAACGAAACCGTGCACCTGGAGTGGACTGCATTAATTCGGAGCTCTTGATATTCGGAGGGGATACTTTGTTGAACTGTCTTTTCGACCTTATTCGATTAGTATGGCGAACCGAAGTTATGCCTGACGAATGGAAAGTGGCCGCGATATGCCCCATCTTCAAGAAGGGAGACCGCTTGAAGTGTGAGAATTATCGCGGTATAGCTCTCCTTTGCACAGCTTACAAGTTACTGTCATACATTGTATTGGATAGAATCACTCCTCTAGCGGAGGGCTTGGTTGGTGACTATCAAGGAGGATTTCGTCCGAATCGATCAGTCACCGATCAGGTCTTTTCGCTGCGGATGATTCTATCTAAATATTATGAGACATCCATCCCCGTACATCAGGTGTTCCTGGATTTCCGGCAGGCCTATGACTCTATCAATCGAGAGAGTTTATGGTCTGCCCTGGAATACCTAGGAATGCCAACAAAACTGGTACGACTATGTAGGATGACAGTGACGCAGTCTCAATGCTGTGTTAAAGTTGAGAACAGGCTATCGACAAGTTTTGTAGTTAACTCGGGTGTTCGGCAGGGAGATGCTCTGTCCCCGATACTCTTTAATCTCATGTTGGAGTACATCTTTCGTAAAACTGAAACACCGCAGCGTAACATCTTATATCGCCAGTCCAATCAGGTGCTTGCATATGCAGATGACATATGCGTGATTGGACTGAATAGCAACGGAGTGAAAGAAATACTTGATCCGCTTGTAGAGTTTTCAGCTTCAGTTGGACTTCAGATCAATGAGTCCAAAACGAAATACCTGATCTCTGGTTTTAGGGACAGTGGCACACCAGATTTTAGTAGTGGCCACCACACGTTTGAGGGAGTGAGGAGGTTCAAATATTTGGGTTCTCTTATCACTCACGATAACAGTGTGGGTGAGGATATTAAAGTGCGGCTGGCAGCTGGCAGCCGTTCTTTGTATTCTCTAAGGCCACTGCTAAAATCTAAACACTTATCAAGTGCCGTGAAGCTGAAGCTTTACAAAGCGTTGATCAGGCCCGTTGTTATGTTTGGATGTGAAAGTTGGGCGCTGACGGATGAATACGAGAGATGGCTCCTAACATTTGAGAGAAGAGTCATGCGTGTGATCTACGGCCCAAAACGCGAAATAGATGGTACCTACCGAGCTCTGTACAATATCGAGATCAGAGATCTGATGAAGATCCCCGATATTGTACATGAAATAAGATCTCAGCGAGTACGCTGGCTCGGTCACGTTCTGCGTGCTGATCCGGAACGAATTGTGCAGCGATCTCTGAAAGGAGAGCCACCATATGGTAGGCGCAGAGGTCGTTGCCGGCGACGATGGCTCCACGATGTAGAGAACGACTTGGCCTCTTCAGATTGTCTTAGACAGTATGAAGACCATGCTCAGGATCGAAACCGTTGGAGCCAGGTTGTTGACTCAGTAAGGGGCCAGTAATGGCCTTTAATACTGTTTATTATTATTATTATTATTAAAATTATGAAATTGAGGTAAAATAAAATTCTTCACCACTTGATATTGTTATAAATAAAATAATTTGTTACTAACAAATTAATGTTTAATAAATAAATGTATGTTTTTTATTAACAAATACACTTGAAATATAAATTTTATAATTAATTTATAACTTTTTGAATGAAATTTAAAAATAATTGTGGTGAATTAACAGACTAGTACCAAATAAGCAAATAAGGAAAATTCGCACATAATATTGTGACGTTATTAAACAAATACATTTGTCAATTTTCAAATTTGTCTTATTTAAAAGTATTTTTTCGCAATAATTGGTTTGATATAAGTGCGGTAATTTTATTTTATATAAATATATTTTATATATATATATATATATATATATATATATATATATATATATATATATATATATATACATATATATATATATATATATATATATATATATATATATATATATATATATATATATATATACATATATACATAGGTATATATACCGGGTGTTTCTTTTAAACTGAGACGATCAAATATCTCGAAAAATAGCCACTCTACGGAAAAAATGTCCATAATCAAAATTTAATCATATCGCGGGGGAAATACATTAGTGCAAAAAAAATAGTCCCCCACCCCCGCTTTGTAGGTGGGGCGGAGGTAACTTTTAAACTAAGATAGGAAGCCATATTTTTTATTGCAGATACGGATTCTACGACTAAAAGTATGTATGATTTGAATGAAATATTTTGTTCGGTTCATGATAGATGGCGTTGTAATCGACGAAATTCAATTTTTTCAATTTCTCCTTTTCGGTTCTGCAATACGTTTGAAATAAAAAACATCACGTTTTCATTGGAAATACTCGAAATTCGTCATCAAAACAATTTATTCAGTTTTGTAAATCTAAAATAAGTGTTCAAAATGATGGCCTGCGACTTCAATGCACTTATTAGTGAGCATTTCAAGTGATTGTACACAACTGAGAAGTGTGTCTGGTTGAATTTCAGCACACGCATTTCTGATTCGCTCAATCATGTTCTCACGTGTTGTTGGTTTTTGTGTGTAAACTTTGTTTTTGAGGTAGCCCCACAAAAAAACATCTGGCGCAGTAAGATCTGGTGATCTGGCGGCCAATTTATCGGGCCAGCTCTACCGATCCAGCGACTATTGAAATCACGATCAAGTATTTCACGTGCCATCAACGAATATAGTGTGCAGGACAACCATCATGTTGAAACCACATGTTCCGTCTCACTTCTAAGCTCAAATTTTCAAGTAATATTGGCAGTTCATTTTCCAAAATGTTTCGGTACATTTGACCATTCAAGTTGCCTTCAATAATGTGGGGGCCTATGAGTTTGTTGCCAATTATTCCACACCACACGTTGACAGTCCAAGGATAAGAAATAACACAAACGTTAAATGTGATTTACAAAACTGAATAAATTGTTTTGATGACGAATTTCGAGTATTTCCAATGAAAACGTGATGTTTTTTATTTCAAACGTATTGCAGAATCGAATGCGTGTGTTCTAAGAAGGAAAAATTGAATTTCGTCGATTACAACGCCATCTATCAAAAACCGAACAAAATATTTCATTTAAATCATACGTACTTTTAGTCGTAGAATCCGTATCTGTAATAAAAAATATGGCTTCCTATCTTAGTTTAAAAGTTACCTCCGCCCCACCTACAAAGCGGGGGTTAGGGACTTTTTTTTTTGCACTAATGTATTTCCCCCGCGATATGATTAAATTTTGATTATGGACATTTTTTCCGTAGAGTGGCTATTTTTCGAGATATTTGATCGTCTCAGTTTAAAAAAAACACCCGGTATATATATATATATATATATATATATATATATATATATATATATATATATATATATATATATATATATATATATATATATATATATTTATATATATATATATATGTATATATATATATATATATATATATATATATATATATATATATATATATATATATATATATATATATATATATATGTATATATATATATATATATATATATATATATATATATATATATATATATATATATATATATATATATATATATATATATATATCAATACCAATATATAATAGGCCGTTTCATAACATTTGAGCATTAGTATGAGTAATGGAATAGAAAACAGCAAAATTGAACAAAATCATATGGAAAAAGGCGAATTTACGGGTTTTTTTGCGCTTAACATTCTTATATCTAAATATATAGGCCTAAAATTAATTTTTCAATGATGAGGGTTTTAATTATGATTATTTACCAAGAGTCCTGTAAGATAATTTTTCCAATTATTGGATATATTTTATCTAAATTTTTAATTTTTAATAAACAAGATTTTTATTTTTACGTTCGTGTGATTTCTACGTTCGGTGTTGTTTCGTTAGTCAATAATTCCATAAAATTCATAAATAGTGATTGTATAACTTAACTCTTCTTTCTCATTGATTAAAAAGTATTCGATTTGTTTTGCTTACGTCGTTTTCAATTTTTTAAAATTTTTGTTCTTGATGGTACATTTCTTTTTTAGGTGTTTTGCATTTGTTTTTGTATATTGTATTATTTTTTGTCAGTTATTATGAATTAAATTTTTTTGCGGGGATAGATGATTATAGATTAGTTTTATGATTATGCATAAATTAAAATAGTTTATTTAAATATAATATATATGTAGAAATATAATTACATACTAGTACAATATCAATTAATTTAATATTTTGTATGTTAATCAAAATTAAATTGTATGATTATGAATTCAAAATTTTATTTAAAAAAACGTTGTCAAATATTTTATGAAAGTGTATAATTTTATACTTCAAGAAATAGATTTAATTAATGTTTGATTAATTATCGTGTTTAAATTATTAATTATAAAAATAAATCTACAACTCTGTAAATGCATAATTTCAGTAAACCTAAAAAAAATAATACGCAAAAATATAATTTCGCGGCTGACGTACCTCCTCCTCCTACTATTTTTAATGAACTAACTACAAAAGAAAAAAAATCAAAAATAAAGCCAAAATCAACCGGAATGTACTAACGAGAAGCGAAAAAAACAACAACAAAAAACCTGAGAGTGAGATATAGAATAAAATCCTATTTAAATTCTATGAGAAAGACAAAGGAACTTATACATACAATTTCATTCATAATTTCTATTCCCGATTCAAAAAATAAAATTCTAGTTGGCTAAATCTTCAAAAAATGAATTAAAAGATTAATAAAACTGGAAAGTAATTGGACAGATCTTATGATAAATAATCATTATTTAAATCCTAGTATATGAAAAATTATTTTAAGTCCTATTTTTTAAGATATAAGAAAAAAATCACGTAAAATCACGTAAAAATCGACTTTTTCATATGAATTGTTGGTTTTCTATTCCATTACACATACATAGGACCGGCCATTTTTTTTGTAAAAAATCGGCCTGTTATATATTGGTATTGTATATATAATATATATATATATATATATATATATATATATGTATATATATATATATATATATATATATATATATATATATATATATATATATATATATATATATATATATATATATATATATACATATATGCATTTATTTTCATAAACATATATACATATTATGTATATACATTATACATAATGTATATACATAATGTTGAGGAGGTTCAAATATTTGGGTTCTCTTATCACTCACGATAATAGTGTGGGTGAGGATATTAAAGTGCGGCTGGCAGCTGGCAGTCGTTCTTTGTATCCTCTAAGGCCACTGCTAAAACCTAAACACTTATCAAGTACCGTGAAGCTGAAGCTTTACAAAGCGTTGATCAGGCCCGTTGTTATGTTTGGATATGAAAGTTGGGCGCTGACGGATGAATACGAGAGATGG